>JASVEL010000383.1:0-186634 GCA_032618575.1 Nicotiana noctiflora | reverse complement strand
AACTGCCTGTCAACCTACAACCATAATCCTCGACTTCCACACCTTCCTAACATGGGTCATGTTCTCGGTAAGCTGAAGCAATGACATGCCCTACCTAATCACCTCTCCACAATACTTCTTTGGCCTACCCCTACCCTTCCTCAGCCCCGCCATGGTTAACCTCCTGACCGGGGCATCTATGTCTCTCCTCTTCACGTGTTCGAAACATCTCAATCTCCATTCCCACAACTTGTCCTCCACCGAGGCCACTCCTACCTTGCCCCTAATAACTTCATTCTTAATCTTGTCTTTCTTGGTATGTCCACATATCCATCTCAACATCATCATTTCAGCTACTTTCATGTTCTGGACATAGGACTTCTTGACGGGCCAACGCTCAGCTCCATACAATATAATCAGTCTAACCACCACTCTGTAGAACTTGCCTTAAGTATAGGTGGAACATTCTTATCACACAAAACTCCCAAAGCGAGCTTCCATTTCATCCACCCCGCTCCAATGCGATGAGTAACATACTTGTCAATCTCCCCATTGCCTTGGATTATAGACCAAAGATACTTGAAACTATCTTTCTTTGTGGATGACTTGAGTAACAATCTTCACGTCCAATACTGGTTCATGCATCCCATCACTGAACTTGCACTCCAAGTATTATGTTTTTGACTACTCAACGTAAAACCTTTAGACTCCAACGTGTGTCTCCAAACATCCAACTCAGCATTAACTCTGCCTCGCGTTTCGTCAATCAATACCATGTCATCAGCAAATAACAAACACCATGGTACCTTCCCTTGTATGTGTCATGTCAGCACATCCAAAGCTAGGGCAAACAAAAACGGGCTAGGAGTCGATCCCTGAAACCCCATCTCCACTAGGGAAAGTCTCCTCCGGCAGTCCTCACCTGAGTCTTAGCTCCCTCAAAAATGTCCTTAATCATCCTAATGTACGATAGACACCACTAACCTCCAAACATCTCCATAGAACCTCCCTCGGGACTTTGTCAAAGACTTTCTCAAGGTTAATGAACACCATATGCAAGTCCTTTTTCCTCTTCATATACTGCTCCACCAATCGTCTCACAAGGTGAATGGCTTTTGTAGTTGACCGTACCGGCATAAATCCGAACTGGTTGTCGAAAATAGATACACTTCTCCTCATCCTCTCCACATCTTTCCTAGTGTGACTCACCACCATTTCCACTAAACTTCAAATAAAAAAAAACTTTTAGTTTCTGTGTTTAATAATGATGGGACCTTTTAGTTTCTAGAAACTTCATATAATAGTCCTCAAATTCCTAATATCTTCCCCTTTTATGAACTGCCATTTCAATCATAAGAGTAAAGCATCCACCAAACTCAACACCCAGTAGTTACACAAATATGTAGCATCACTATACAATGAGTTTTTAGTCCATATTCACACGAGACTCTACAAGAAAACTCAAAATCACAGGTTTCCATCTTGCACTTGGGAAATGAGGGCCTATATTGAGTTGAACTCTCTCCCCTAGGATGACTATTTGGAAGAAAACTTTCTAGGTATCCAAGGCCCCTCGGAATGTATAGCAAAATAAGAAAAAGCAATTCCATAGGTAATCCCATAAGAGACCACAAGGATACCAAGAAATCACTATATGTATGGATAAATTTAATAGGTCAGCCAAGCCCCGAAGGATTCTAATACTTTGTAGAGATAAAGTAGCCCAAAGATTCACCGATCATCATGATGTACGTTCAAAGTTTTGCACCTCTCAAGTACAAAGAACTTAGAAAAACAAAAGCATCCCGCTAAAGTTTTTCACAAAACTAGCAAAAACGTTCTTCAAACTCACGTTAGAAGAATGTAAGATGAAAATACACCTCACCCATACGTTCTACAATCAAGCAAGATTGCAACAACCGTTGAATAAAGAAAGAATGGTGAAATAAAAAGTAAATCACGTTTTTTGAAGCAAGAGCTTAGAAAAACTAATCACCCATCATTATTTCCAGCATATTGAGCCCTTTAAATAGGTCTTACAATGAGTAAAATTGGTGAGGTTGAGGAAAACTAAACCTAATTAAACGAGAATAAGGGTAAGAAAAACATATCCTAACCAAAATAGAAAAGAGAATTCTAGTAAGGATGGGATACCAACTAACAATCCTATTTTGACTGGAACTACAAATATAATCCTACTAAAATAAGATTTAAATTACTAGAAAACAAGAAATAAGAAATCCTAGTCTTCAAGGAAAAGAAATTCTAATCTTGGATGGATTCTTGGACTTCTTGGATTCTTGGCCTTCTTGATCTTGTATCATTCTCCACTAGTTGAAAAAAACTCATCCTTGAGCCTACCAACTTCCATACATGGCGCAAGATTTGCTATAATACAGAATGAGGACCCAATGCTCACCAGGTTTCAAGCTACAACTTTGCTAGCTTATCATACAGCTTCTTCACATTATAAGAAAACTTAGCATATGGTCGAACTAAATCCCACTTACTAAGTTTCAACTTTCTACTATGCCTTCTCTACATAATCTTTCTATATTGACTATCAAACTTCAACTGACGATATGAAGTTATTGGTGTTAGAACTTCATGAAACTTAGCCAACTTCATGTCTAGCTTTGAATTAAGCATGGAGATAATGCTCTTTTTGGGAATGCATCAGTTGCATCACTTGTATACCAGTAGTCACTTCGATGATAGCCATACATATTTATGACATGAAGTCATCTTGTTTCTCCAATACATGGACTAAACTCTCCATTATCCACTCCTTTTTTAGGTAACCTTTCCTCTTGTTTATGCATATTTTTATGGACTTTAGGATAGATGCAATATGCTGACTTGTTTGAGTTGGTTGAGTCAACAATCAAGTCAATATTGTGTTGAGCATCTCTGAAAAACGAAAAGTCAACGACATATGGCTAGATAATCCAATGGATCGTCATAAAACATTAGGGGTAATTCCTCGAGTTTTGGATCCAATGCATGTTCCTCGTCTCTTTGATATGGGTCTTTAATAGCTTAGTCCTCTTCATTCCCTTGATTATCTGAATATTTATTATCTTGGACAAAGTGCTTTGGTACTCTTTTGCCTTGGTCAGCTTCAAACTCATAGCTTGCTCTAGGTGGTTGAATTGGTAGATATCGAAGTGGTAGAAGCAGCGGGGGTAGGCGTTGTGGCGGATTTGGCAGTAAATTTTGAAGCACTAAACCTTCAACCAAGTTGGTGAGTTACTTCACTGCTACCGTCAAGCTATTTAGCTGCACTTTAATTTCTTCATTGTCTCGTTCAAGGACAATAGTTCTTAATTTCTGAATTTTTAATTGAATTCACTTATGAGGATCAAGAATTTGCTATTTTCTTGTTTGGTGACACAATGAATAAGATAGCAAGTCAAGAATTCGAATCTGAGACCCGTGCTTTAATACCAAATTGATGTACTTTCAAGGTTTTGCACCTCTCAAGTACAAAGAAGAGAGAGAAACAAAAGCATCCCGCTAAAGTTTTTCACAAAACTTTAGAAAGCATTCTTCAAACTCACATTAAAAGAATGTAAGATGAAAAAAACCTCACCCACACATTCAACAATCAAGCAAGATTGCAAGAAGCGTTGAATAAAGGAAGAATTGTGAAATAAAAAATAGATCAGGTTTTTGAAGAAAGAGCTTAGAAAAACTAATCACACATCATTATTTTCAGCACATTGAGCCCTTTAGATAGGCCTTATAATGAGTAAAATTGATGAGGCTGAGAAAACTAATCCTAATTAAACGAGAATAAGAATAAGGGTAAGAAAAACCTATCCTAACAAAATAGAAAAAAGAATTCTAGTTAGGATGGGATACCAACTAACAATCTTAGTTTGACAAGAACTACAAATATAATCCTACTACAATAAGAATTAAATTACTAGTTACTAGAAAACAAGAAATAAGAAATCTTAATCTTCAAGGAAAAGAAATCCTTATCATGGATGGATCTTGGACTTCTTGAGTTTCTTGGATTCTTGGCCTTCTTGATCTTGCATCACATCACTTACACACAAGTTGCATCAACTCACCTATGTATTAGTTTTTAATTTAATTCACAATTTCCTACTTATCCTAATAACTTTTTCCATGTGGTACAACAGGTTTAAAGGAATAATTGGGAGCCATTCAATAATATAAAAACTTATGGCAAAAACCCCAAAATCATTGTTATTGGATGCGACGAAGGCCTGTATGGTATATATTTCTAACATCATACTCAGAACTAAACTGACTACTTCTCGGTCTTTGATATGATCTAATAAGTTATATTTGTCTTTTAGGTATATCTTGAATTTCATTGGACCTAAACCTCAATAAATGCTTTGAGTTTTTCATTTTTTTTGTTAATATGCATATCCTCTAATATTAAAGCTCCATCACCAAATTATCAGAATATTCAAGTTACATGCATGACTACTGTCGCACATCAATTGATTTCTACAATTTTTCCTACTCTCGTCTCATTTTATATGACGGTGTTTCATTGGAAAAGGAATTAAGATGTTAATTGGACTTATATATTATATTATGAGTAATGGAAGAAAATATTACAGTCGTGTTGAAAAGCTAAAAAGGTTGATTAAAAGAGAAAAAGATCACATCACCGTTTAGATTTTAAATAGTTAATACAATATGAGAAGGAACCTTGGCGTAACTAGTAAAGTTGTTGCCATGTTGCCAAGAGGTCAGGGTTCAAGCCGTGGAAACAGCCTCTTGCATAAATGTACGGTAAGGTTGTATAAAATAGACCCTTGTGGTCCGGCCCTTCCCCAGACCCTGCGCATAGCGGGAGCTTAGTGCACCATGTTGCCCTAATACAATATGAATTCTTGAAAGTGGTTAAAGTTGCGTAGGACAATATTATTATAGAATGTCGTCAAGCATTTTTGAGAAGTTCCATATAAATAGAGACAAAGAAAATATATCGTGCGAACTTAGAGACAAAGAAAGTATGGCGAAAGTTGATTAACAGCATGGACTACAAAATTTTGGGTAAAGGGAGTACTCTACTGATGTGGTTGGTAAGCGAGTCACTTTTTCTTAAAATATTGTGAGAGCAAAAAATTTATTGTCAAAACAAAAAAAGGAAGGAAAAATTGTTTCCAACTGAAAAAATATTTAGAGCACTAAGAACAGGCAGGCAAATATCCAGTTATCTTATCCAACAATATACAGCATTAGGAAAGAGATCGCCAACAAATTTAAATCCTACACAGAACATAGCATGCATTGAAGATCTCATTTTCAAGAGCACAACTAAAGTTACTGGAGCCAGTATATGCAGCAAGCAATAAGACCAGCATTTTGAATACCAGATTAACCCTTCTGATAAAAGAGACAATGTAACACTATGTCAAAGCTTTTAAGCACACCTGTTGCCAGTAGAAACTCATGGGGATGAAAGTCTATGCACTGAATCTGCCCTTCGTGAGATTTGAAATCGTGTAAAAGCTTTCCTGCAGTCAAATCCCAAAGCTGCCACAAAATTGAATTATTATCAAAATATTAGAATAATGAAAAAAGTGATTAAATGTTCATACATCTACCTGATATAATGTCCACCACTATTATCATAGAAGAAGATTAGTGCACATGAGATGAAGGGAACTACTCAAAATATGAGATAGCTATTACCGCCACAGACATGGCTATTGGTTTTTCTTTTTTTCCTTGACATGGAAATGGATAAAATACAAAGCTTAACAGAAGTCTATGTTTTCATCATCCATTCAACATGTTAAGCTAGCAATAGACTTATCAAACGCAAAATAGTCTCAGTAGGATGCAGCAAGTTTGAAGTCACAAACATAAAGTAAACTCTGTTGGTTTTGATCAACGAGTTATTTTGAACTCTGTAGTCCAGGCATATTCCATTATAATCAAATAATTACGGAATAATTGGAATATAAAAGTGAGGGATCTGACCTTGACAGTATTGTCTTCCCCACCAGATACAACCCATCGCCCATCTGGAGTGAACCTGATGGCATTGACACCTCTACTGTGACCTTTGTATGTGTGGATACATCCTTTGCGTCTAATATCCCATATCTTTAGGTTTGTATCTAGAGACCCAGATGCAAAGAACTCGCCAAAGGGATGGAAGTCCAATGATATGCAGTTGGATCGGTGTCCAGTGAGCGTGCGAACAACTGACAGAAAGACAGCGAGAGAGAGATTAATATATTTCTTAAACAGCAGAAAATGATTTTTATCCCCAATGAAAAGTATTATAACAAGCATACTCTTGGCCTCCTCTAAATCCCAAAGCTTGATAGTACCACTTGCTGCTCCTGCAGCTACCAACACCTCGGAAGAATCAAAGCTAACTGAATCAATTCCGCTTGAATGACCTGACAAACTCTACACAAATACACAAAGAAGACCATGCGTAAATACATAGCCACCACATTTAATCTTCATCAATGAAAAAGAAACCAAAAAAAGAGATGGCACCCAACTAAAGGCATCGATCAGGGAATATGCATTATGCCCATCCAGAAAAGGAAAATACTGAACAACTAAAACACAGCAGATTCGGCTGCACATTCTTAAGTTTCAATCCATTTTACTTGAAAAGCTTCTCTTTCAATGCAGATAGACAAACATGAAATGAAATAACAGCAAAAGGAGATTATAAGTGAGAAACTGACCAAGATGGCATTGGGCTTGCCAATGGCCCAAAGGTTAACCTTGTGATCTTCTCCTCCGGTTACAAGAACCCTGGATGACTTGCGTCCAATCTTCAAGCAGTTCACGCTTAAAGAATGGGCTACGAATTCCTCTATAACAAAGTATTATCAAGGTTTTCCAAAATATGGCTCGACTTCTTTACCTATTTACCCAAAGAAACTAACTCCAATATTAAGAATCTAATCAAAGCTTTTCAACTAACCAACAAGAGATCTATGGAGAAGGATGATGCTATTTTTATTCTCCATCCACTAGATCCAAGCAAACTCAAGGGTATGTCTCCACATTTTCCAGCATAGTAAACAAGAGATTAAGAAAATATCAATCTCTCGCTAGGATCAAAACCACATTTTCCAGAAAAAGCGAAAAATAAATAAAACAAATGAAAAGGATACGTAGCTTATAAGCACGCTTAGTAGTAGTCATGGAAAAAAGTCAAAATCGGGCTCGAGAATGGAAATGGCGACGGCTGAAAACCCTAGCAACGGCAGCGTAGAAGCCGAGAAATGCCAGTACAGCTCTCGTCATATTACTGAATCTGCTGAGAGCGAGACACGCTCAGGATCTCCATGAACCTGCACATTTTCGCTCTCTTCAGCAACAACCACCCAACCACCGCCAACTACTACCAGTACTGCAGGAAAAGGGCTTCTCTTTCAAAATGCTCCCTACAGAACCACTTCCCTAATTCGTAGCGTGCGAGCCTGACAGTTCTGTCCTTTTGTTATTTCGTCCTTAGTTCTGGACTGAGAGTTGCGACAATGCCAGAGGACAGAATGGGTTTAGCAACAACGGCTCGTCCTTGCTCTACTCAATTGTAGCTCCAACAGCTTCTGATGGCTTCCTCTGAAGAACGATGGCGAAATATACAGGGAAGGAAAGAGGGGGAAGAGAAGAAATGGCGTTTTCTAGATCCCCTTTCACCATCTTTAGGTAGACAAACAACAATAGTAGTAGTAATGTTTAATCTTAGGAGTAACTTTTTTTTAAATGATACTCCCTCTTGATCTTGCCGAGTTTTTTCAAAATAATATAAATCACAATATTAATATTCAAAATACTTAAAAGGTATAATAAAAAACATATTTGACTCTCGAATTAGGACATATAGAATAATATTTTTAAACTTCAAAAAATGCAAAATTAATAATTCTAGTATTTCTTAAAATTAGATAACCTTAGTATCTTTGTCAATTAGCTATTTAAAGTACCACTTTTAAAGGGCAAGGGTGTAGAGCCAAATATTTACCTATAAGGGAAGGTAAGCCTCGAGACTCCGAGCGCGAGGGGATCTCAACTTATAAACTATTAAATTGCACAATAGTGTTGTAAAAATCTGAGAACTCATGCGCGTGCAATGTCTGTTAAATTCCATATAATAATAATAGATTTTTAAAGAGTTGTGAGTTATATCAATACAAATTAAAATTAGAGACATTAATTTATTTTTACTCTAATTACTTAGTTTATTTTTTGTGAGATCATGAATTTTCATATATAATAAGCACGTATAATTTTAAATTAAGCGTAAAAAATTATTGTAAGTTAATAGTTGAATTTATGTTGCAAAATTCTTTGTTATTTATGGAACGAAGTCAATATCTTTTGTTGAATGATTTAGTTTTGTTTGAGGAAGTGAAACAAATATGAAATATAAATAGAACTGTACTGTAATTGTTTGTTATCATATTAAACTTTTGAAGACCAAATTTTGTTTATTTGCATTGGGATACAAAAAATGTACCTCCAAAGGTACTAATGGGTGATTTTATGTCCTCCATCATTTTGTTATTCATGTCTCCTCCTTACATTTGTTATTCACACTATAAATAGTTTTCGCTTCTATATATGTCGTCCTACGGTTTATAAACACTTTAACAACAACAACAACTACCCAGTATGTTCCCACAAAGTGGGGTCTGGGGAGGGTAATACGTACACAAGCCTTACCCCTACCCGAAAGGGTAGAGAGGCTGTTTCCGGCCGACCCTCGGCTCAGAAAAAGAGAGAGAAAATCAACAAACAAAACAAAACAAAACAATGTTAGTAAATCCGGGATAAATCAAATAAATAATTATCTAAACATAAAACCAAAAGTAGAACGACATGCAATAATACCAATCGGTTACTACCATAAGAGGCACAATACAATACATTAATTAACTATAGAGATCGCTACCAAACCCCACTCAGCCCCTAACAGAAGTACTAAGAATTCTAGAAGGCCCTACCCTACAACCCTAATACTAGACCTCCAAACTGTCCTATCAAGGGTCATGTCCTCGGAAATCCCCATTCTAGCCATATCCTGCCTAATCACCTCACCCCAATACCTCTTAGGCCTCCCTCTCCCTCGACTCGCGCCAACCACCGCCAGTCGCTCACAACTCCTCACCGGTGCATCAGGGCTTCTCCTCCGCACATGCCCAAACCACCCGAGTCTCGCTTCTCGCATCTTCTCATCCACTGGGGCCACCCCCACCTTCTCCCGAATAACTTCATTCTTAATCTTATCTAATCTGGTGAGCCCGCACATCCACCTGAGCATCCTCATCTCCGCAACTCTCATTCTCTGGACATGAGAGTTCTTCACAGGCCAGCACTCCACCCCATACAACATGGCATGTCTAACCACCGCTCTATAAAACTTCCCCTTGAGTTTCTGTGGAACTTTCTTGTCACACAAGACTCCTGATGCGAGCCTCCACTTCAACCACCCCGCTCCTATACGGCGAGTGACATCCCCGTCAATCTCTCCGTCCCCTTGAATCACTGATCCAAGATATCTGAAACTGTCCCTCTTGGCTATGACCTAGATATTCTGTCTTAGACCTGCTTAGTTTAAAACCCTTAGACTCGAGGGTCTGTCTCCAGACCTCCAACCTCGCATTAACACCGGCCCTCGTCTCGTCTATCAAGACTATGTCGTCAGCAAAGAGCATACACCATGGCACATCCCCTTGAATATGGCGAGTTAGAGCATCCATTACCAAGGCAAATAAGAGAGGGCTTAGCGCAGATCCTTGATGTAGCCCCATAACCACCGGAAAATGGTCCGAGTCGCCACCCACCGTCCTAACCCTAGTCTTGGCTCCATTATACATGTCTTTGATCACTCTGATGTAGGCTTCTGGCACGCTCTTCGCCTCCAAGCATCTCCACATAACCTCTCTAGGGACCTTATCGTACGCCTTCTCCAAGTCGATAAACACCATATGCAGGTCCTTCCTCTTATCCCTGAACAGTTCCACCACCCTCCTCACAAGGTGGATAGCTTCTGTAGTAGAGCGACCCGGCATGAAACCAAACTGGTTCACAGATATAGATGACATCTCCCTCACCCTCGCCTCGATCACCCTCTCCCAGACCTTCATGGTGTGGCTTATTAATTTGATACCCCTATAGTTGTCGCAACACCGGATATCCCCTTTGTTCTTATACAAGGGCACCACTGTACTCCACCTCCACTCCTCTGGCATCCTTTTGGACCTGAAGATCACGTTGAACAACCTGGACAACCACTCCACTCCTGACCTACCCATGCATTTCCAAAACTCCACCGGAATTTCGTCTGGCCCAGTCGCTCGACCCCTACTCATCCTACGCAACGCCCTCGAGACCTCCTCCTCCTTAATGCGCCTGCAGTGCCCGAGGTCTCTAGGACACTCTGAATGCCCCAGCTCCACTAGCTCTAAGACTCGATCCCCCTCTTCGTTAAGCAGGTCTCGAAAGTATTCCTGCCATCTCCGCTTGACTTGCGACTCCCCCGTCAGAACCCTACCATCCTCGTCCTTGATGCACCTAACTTGGTCTAGATCCCGCGCCTTTCTCTCCCTCACCTTAGCCAACCGGAATAACTTTCTGTCCCCGCCTTTCTCCCCCAATTCCTCGTACATGCGCCCAAACGCTGCATTTTTAGCTTCCGTGACCGCCAGTTTCGCTTCCTTCCGCGCCACCTTGTAGTTCTCCTTGTTCGCTCTCCTTTCTTCTTCGCTTGAGCTCCCTGAAAACTTAGCAAACGCCGCCTTCTTCGCCTCCACTTTTCCTCGGACTACTTCATTCCACCACCAGTCACCTTGGTGCCTGCCTGAATAGCCCTTGGCTACCCCAAGCACATCTCGCGCAGCCTCCCTAACCAAGTTCGCCGTCACTGACCACATTGCGTCCGCTTCCCCAGAGCTACTCCAAGCTCCCCCATCAACTAGCTTCCTCTCCAGCTCCTGGGCTTTCTCCTTAGTCAAAGTTCCCCATCTAATCCGCGGTCGGCCCCGAGAAACCCTCCTCTTCCTCTTCACCCAGAGACCTACATCCATCACTAGGAGTCTATGAAGAGTTGAAAGGGACTCTCCCGAAATAACCTTGCAATCCTTGCACAACCCTCTATCGCTCCTTCTGAGGAGGAGGTAATCAATCTGAGTCCTTGCCGTGGAACTTTTGAAAGTAACCAAATGCTCCTCCCTCTTCTGAAATGACGAGTTCGCGATCAAAAGCTCCGAAGCCCTAGCGAAATCAAGCAGCGAAGTGCCCCCTCCGTTCCTAACCCCAAAGCCAAAGCTGCCATGCACCTCACCGTAACCACCAGCCTCCGCCCCAATATGACCATTAAAGTCCCCTCCAATAACTAACTTCTCAGATTGGGGAATACTACTCACCAACTCATCCAAGCCCTCCCAAAAACGCCTTTTAACCTCCTCAGCTAGGCCTGCATGCGGCGCGTAAGCGCTAATGACATTGAGAACACTACCGCCAATAACCAGTTTAATAGACATTAACCTATCATCCACTCGCCTAACCTCAACCACGGACTCCCTAAGATTCCTAGCTACCAAGATACCTACTCCATTCTTACCCCTCTCAACCCCAGAGTACCACAACTTAAACTCATCTGCATCCCTCGCCTTCGTCCCTTTCCACCTAGTTTCCTGCACACATGCTATGTTGACCCTCCTCTTCTGGAGAATCTTTGCCAACTCAACGGACTTACCCGTTAGTGTGCCTACGTTCCACGACCCGATCCTCAATCTCTAAGCGTCCTTTAACCTCTCCCCACCCAAACCTCCCGCCCTACCCACAGGACCGCTCCCTGCCCCCCTGCTCACCTCCACCCCCACCCCCGAGGACATGACCTTACAGTACCATCCTCCGCCGCGGCCACTATCCCTCCAACAGACTACGGTAAAAGAGACGAACTTTAATAGAATTACGCAAAAAGATGCTTGCTAGATAACGATAGAGTAAACCACACACAAGATGCTAGTTAAAATACGTAAAAGGACGTACAGAATAAACAAGAGATCGGGAGGTACCAACTCCCGTTGGAAAAACTTGAAAGTAAGCTTTGATGCGCCCGGGTCAACTGCCGCCAAACCTACTCGTTTTGGCCGATGTAGCTTTGCTCCTCGCTTCCAAATGCCAAAAGCTCGCCTCGTCCGCCGCCTCTAGTACCTGTTTGAAGGAAAAACAAAAAGCAAACTGGACCGAAAGCCAAATAAATAGGAGATGCTACGAATTGGAGCCCAACTTCAACGAAAATCAGCAGCTTAGACTTCGAACAACACTAAAAGCCAGAACAACAGCAGAAGAAATGGACCAAAATAAAGTTTGAGTTCAGCCACTAAACGGCCAATTCAACAGCAGAAATCAACACACAGCTTCAACTTCGAATTCAAAAACTCCTTGGGAGCCCAGAAAACTACTAAAACACTTTGTTTGTAAAAAATAATTACTATTGTTCCTTATTTTTCTATCTTGTTTATGGTCTTCCTCTAATCAATACCACAATATTAAACTCTTCTCATTTCCTCCTCACCGTTTGATGACCACACAACATATGAACACCACTCACTTTTGCCTCCCTACAGCCTATGAACACACTCATTAATAATAAGCGGTTCTATCCTTGTCGCATACTCACACTCATCAATACTAAAGTATTAAACTATTCATATCTCATTGTCACCTTCTTGGCTACATTATGAATACGCTAGTTGATGTCTCACTAAGGCTTATAAACACCTTCATTAATGATTGAAAATGACCATCGTCTTTTATTTTCTATCTTTGTTGCAAGCTCAATCTCGTAAATACCATAAATATTCTGTCATTTCTTAAATGGCATTTATGTGTCATACTTGTCTAGAGTAATATTATCGATTTACCTTTATTAGTGTTGCCTCGATTTACAAAATATTAATTCGGGGCAAAAATAGGTATATTGTAGATCACATACAATGATTTAAATAAACGTTAGTGCTTGAACATATTGTGCATAGTTCATGCAACTTGCTTTTTCCTAGTCGAATGTTACTCTTAGTCGACTTACGCGAGTATATTTAATGTTTTACCAGCAAAACTCTTATGTAGCCTATTTATTTATGATATAGAGGGGCACATATTTGATTCGCTTGGAGCCTAATATGGCAGAGCTTATCCGAGCTAGGTTTATCAGCCAACGGTGTTGCCTTGGGATTTTCTAAGTTATATCAGAGGCTTTGTGAGTCGACCAGTTCAGTCTGAACTTCAAGTTTCATGCAGTGCTCCAGATAGCCATGGATTTCAGAGAACTCATAACGGATAGTAATACTTCACTGCACCTCCTTCATAGGGTTTTACAACGGTTATGCAAGTTGTCCGGGCGGACTTAGTTCCAGCAGCCGCACACTTATAGAGCTTGTTATGAGTGTGATGATATGGGGCACATGTGAGAGATCATCCCAAGCTTCAGATGAGTTCACCTCAATAGGGTACTCAAGCTATGATTCCAGCTCCAAATTTTACAACACTTGCACAACCAACTAGATATGGGTGATATGTGGGTAGAGGTTGTCATAGAGGGGAGGCCAGGCCTGTTGTTATGCTTTCCCTGGTAGGACTGAGACAATCACATTAGATGTAGTCATTACATGTATTTTTTTTGGTATGTTATAGAGATGATTTAGTGTTATTCGATCCAGTTCTACTTATTCATATATGTCATCCTACTTTGCGTTCATATTTATATATGTCTCGTGATTCTTTGGATACTCCTATTTATGTTTCTACACATGTTGCGGATTATATTATGGTGGATCAGATTAAGTGTTCTTGTGTGGTTACTATTAGGAACTAAGATACTAGGGTTGATTTTTTTTCTTAATATGGTGGTTCTTATTTGATTTTTCATATGGATTGGTTATTTCTAGACCATACAATTCTTGATTATCATGCTAAGACGGTTATATTGTCTATGTCAAGGTTGCTTATGTTAGAATGGAGGGGTTCGCTTGATCAGTTCCTAGTAGGGCGGTTTCCTTTTAGTGGGCCCAATGGATGTTGAGAATGGATGTTTGGCATACTTAGCCTTTGTTAGAGATATTAGTGTTGATATTTCTACGGTTGATTTAGTCCCCATGATGAGAGATCCAGATGTTATTCTAGCAAACATACTAATTATGTCACTTGATAGAGATATTGATTTTGGTATTGATTTGGCACCGAGTCATTACCCCACACGTGTTCCATTATATCGCATGGCTTCAGCCGAGTTGAAAGAATAGTTGTCGGAATTGTTGGATAAAGGTTTTATCAAGACAAGGGTTTCACCTTGGGGTACGTCGGTACTATTTGTCAAGAAAAAAGACGATTCCATGGATGTGCATTTACTACATGAAATTGAATAACGTTACCATCAAGAATAAGTATTTATTGTTGCACATTGATGACTTATTTGATCAACTTTAGGGTGATATGGTGTTCTTAAATATTGACTTAAGATCGAGGTACCATCAATTGAAGATCAAGCCTTCTGACTTTTCTAAGATGACTTTCAGGATCCATTTTGGGCATTATGAGTTCTTGGTGATGTCTTTTGATTTGACTAATGCCCCAACATCATTCATGCATTTGATAAACACTGTATTCCAAACTTATTTGGATTACATTGTCATTGTGTTCATTGATGATTTCTTGGTATATTCCCATAGTAGAGAGGAGCACGAGTATCCTTTGAGGATGGTGCATCGGATTTTGAGGGAGAAGAAGTTATATACTAAGTTCTCCAGGTGCGAGTTCTAGTTGGATTCCGTGTTATTCTTCAGCTACATGGTGTCTAGTGACGCGATCAAGGTGGATCTAAATTGAATTTGTTTAGAGTTTTCCCAGACATTCTAAGACCATAGAGATTAGGAGTTTTCTAAGTTTGGGTAGTTACTACTATCGTTTCGTAGAGAGTTTCTCGATTATTGTAGCTTTATTGACTAAGTAGACTCTGAAGGGAGCTAGATTCAAATGATCTAACGAGTTTGTGCTAAATTACATATGCTAAAGCACGTACGCTTACGTCTCAAGCAACCTAAATGCGCAAAATTGTTCCCCGACAACGACGCCAATTTTGATGAAGCATACTTACCCTTGAAATGAGTAACAACTAAATTGTACGTGGTTTAAAGGATATGCGACTTAATTTAACACGAGTGATATATGAACAGAAAATAACTAAAGTAAAAAGAAGCAAAATGATCAAACCAAGCATGGTATACAATCAAGCCCGTCTTTTGAGTGAACACTGCAAATTGACCTCGGTCGGCCCCTGGAGGAGGGCTCGATTGCAACTAAATAATTAAGAAGTTGAAGAACACTATGAACTGTAGTTAGAGAGCAAAAGTTTTTGCTTTGATATGCATGCTAACAGTGGTCCTAAAATGAAAAACTTCTCCCTTTTATATAGTATGGGAGTTTCAACCATAGTACAAGTCTAAATGAGTTAAAAATCTTTTCTTCATAGTAAATATTGATATGGAGTTGATATCGGACAGGATTAATGTCGTAATATCCAGTTGAGGGCAGATATTAAGCTCCCCGCTTATCGTGCTCAATCGATCTTTTTCCATTAGTTTTGAACCTTCTCTGTGCTTGAACTCGATGTTCAACCGTATCCTATCCCAGGTGCACAATTCGTCCTTCCTGAGTTTAGAGATGTGGAACCCCTCAATTTTACTCGAGGTCATACCAGATCATGCTACCCTCTCATTTCTTTACCAGTGAATAGGGGTAACTTTATCCCTGAATTTACCCGCAGACAGATAGTCCCCATACTTTTTGGAGAGCAGATTTATCAAAATGATGAGAAGTATTAATTGGCCCCGGTTCCTTCCTCCGTACGTTACAATTGTATCGACGAGTTAATGAAACATCCCATCAGTCCGATTGTTCTAACTTCGATCATGTGTCAGTCACCGATTTACTATCTTCAAATGCGAAACATAACAAATTAATTACCTCCCTCCTATGAAAGCTTCCTTTCTTTTTCACCTTTTTACTTTCTAATTTAAAACCTTCTTATGTTACCCCCGAACTTTTTACTTGATCATAATTCTTTCAAATCTTCATATATTATTCTTCGCATCTTTATATCTTCATCTTTCCTTCAAATCTTCATATTTTGTACTTTGAATCCTCAAGTTTGACCTTTAAACCTTCATACTCATATTCAAACCTTAATATATGCCTTTTATACATTCATATTCCCAGAATTTGATGGCGAAAACCTCGAAATTTATGACTTAGAATACCAGCCCTTCAACTGCAACCCTGGATGCTGCCATTAAAGCGACCTTACTGGCAGAGGCCCCGGAACCTCCCTTTAAAGACTTTATTCCTGGAGGTTGCTCCATAGACAATAACTTTAAGGCCGAGAAGGCCTCCAAACAAGGGGATCGCGATGAAGAGGTATGGAGATACATATACTATATCACTGAAGACATGCTCCCGATGATCCCAGAGGACTGCAAGTGAGAGGCAGGGAAATAGTCATCCTCGATCCTGATAGGGATATTACGACTCACATGGAGGGGTACATAAGTGTTTACACGTACCTCTTTACACTAAGCTCGGTAGACTTGGCGGTCCTCTACTTTTGTAAGAAGTATGAGGTCTGCCTGAGGCATATCCATCCATATTCTTGGAGGATCATGATTCTCCATCGTCACTTTGTTAATAGCACGGATGAGCTCCAGTTCACTGTCAACCACTTACTCTGCATCTACGGCCCCCAAATCTTCCGGGTAGGGTTGATCAAGCTAGCCCGACGGGCAAACAAATCACCCTGCTCGAGCATTGATGAAGATAGCAACTGGGCTGGTAGGGGAGATTCATTCGGGTGAAGTCCAAGGATCTCATTCCCTTTGATTTCCTGCCATTCCTCGAGAAAT
The DNA here is from genome assembly GCA_032618575.1 of Nicotiana noctiflora. Lineage (NCBI taxonomy): Eukaryota > Viridiplantae > Streptophyta > Magnoliopsida > Solanales > Solanaceae > Nicotiana > Nicotiana noctiflora. The sequence goes on along the minus strand of JASVEL010000383.1, from coordinate 169,724 downwards.
GGAACTCAAAATGTAGGTTTTTCTCTTCTTTAGTAGTTAAATATCTCTTTGTGTTTACTCTTCTTTCTCATAGCTCGATTTTTCGGTTGTGTAGCGGTCACCCAAGTTCCTAATTTATTCCCCCTTTTTAAGGAGTGGGTTGAGAGGATATGCAAGAAATTGATGTACTCTGAGCGTGAGTGGTGCAATCTCTCAAAAGGCAAATGGGAGGCCCATTTCCACGGTGAGTGTAATTCTCCCAATTGAATTTCCCCTTGTTCTACTTTTGTTTTGACTGAGTCCCTTTCTCCCTTCTATAGGTTTTCCCAAGACCACTGAGCGTTTGGTAGTGGATGAAGATGAGGCCCCATCTCCTTCCACTTCAAGATAGCCTGCAGCCACAGCCGCTGTCAAGAAGAAGGAGAGAAAAATAAGAAAGAGGGGGTCTTTTGGCTCATCGGATGTGGACGTCGAGTCCAAGAAGAAGAGGGTCGCGGTCAGGGTAACAAGAAGAGTACTCGGGCCAGGGTATCGGACCCTTACTCTCTTTACCGGCTTAGGGATTTGTCGCTTGTGAGTCGGCCATCACTATAGAAGAATGGGCAGCGCTGGAGGGATGCGATCATAGGGCCGAACCCTCTTTAGCTTGGGGCCCGAAGTGAAGTCTGCAGCTATGTCACTCAAGAAACTCTCTAGCTCCGAAGGAAGCCACCGATGTCATCGACGTTCCGAAGTCACTGTCCTACATGAAGTCTCTATTTTATGAGGCCCATGCCATTAAAGAAAAGCCAACCGATACATCATGGGTCGTAGTTGAGTCCCTCAACTTGTTCGTTGAAAGAATGGACATCGGTGCACTGGAAAACTAATCTAGGTTTGGCCATGTTGCTCCCAAACGCATGCGCAAGTATACGTGATTGTACAAGTACTTAAATGATAAGTGGAGTGTCGAACCCACAGAAACTTATGTTAACTACCCACTAGTTTTACCAAGAAAGATTATTATTCAGTCAAGTCAATCAGGTTTCAAAAGTGTGATTATACTAAGCAATACTTCTAACAAGTAACTAATTTACCAAGCAACAATATAATTGTTGTGTATTCAATAGAGACGAATATTCCAAGGTTGTGATCATTTCACCAATCTTATTGTGCTTTAATTAACTCTCTCTTTCATACAACTCCCTCTTGGTTGCTAATTAATATAACAATTACTCTCGTAGTATTCTCCCGAATTCCTACTCGCCTATTCAAAATAAAGTATGCCTATATTCCTATAAAATCAATCTATTAAGAACACATTAAGATTATGATATTTAATTAAGTACTGTGACTAGATATAGTCCTGTCCTAACCACAAATCTGCCCCCACTCAGAGTTAAAATCACGCTCTCTTCAATTCTCTGATTTAGACGTACCTTTCCCAATCATATCATTGATAGTAAATAAAACCTAATTTTTGGCCAAATAATTAAGCAATTAACCGCATAATTGAAGAAATAACCATATATTAGTGAATCGTAATCAAGGTTAAGTCAACTTTAAATAATAATATTCATGGCTAAATCACAACTCCAAAACTATGGATATTAGCCACTCATGATAATATCAAAACAAATTCACAAGTGTCGAACAATTGAGAATAGTAAGAAAAGATGAAGAAAACTGAGATATCCTCGCTCCCGGATGTTTCTTGTGTATAGTTTTTTGTTTAAAGTGGCATCTCTCTTCCCAAAATAGGCTTAGTCTTACTTTTATACATGTTGGGTAGGCTTGGGCCGAAATAACCTTTTCTCGGGCGAAGTAGGAGAGATTCCCTGTCACTAGTGCCCAGGGTAGCCTGAGGCGCTATCCTTGGTGCTGGGAATTTTCACATTCTGACCTCTGCACCACAGGTAGTGCCCCACGCTGCTTGTGGCACTACAATTGACCATTTTCTACTTTTTGCTCCTTTTTGGCTCCAATGTTGCACCATTCTCCCTATATTGCCTTCAGATGGTTCCTACATATAGAACACCACGAATTAGCACAAATCATTAAATTTCACATTCGAAATCCATAAAACGCGAGTATATATATATATATATATATATATATATAAGTGTAGGATGTTGATATTAGCTGAAAGTAAGTGTGTATATATACATATATACACACACACACATACACACACACACACACATATATATATATATATGTGTGTGTGTGTGTGTATGTGTGTGTGTGTATATATGTATATATACACACTTACTTTCAGCTAATATCAACATCCTACACTTAAACCCTTGCTCGTCCTCGAGCAATGGGAATATTAACTATGACCCATCACGGTGGAGGCTCAGGCAGTCAACCATTCCAATTCGCACTTTAGACTACTCGTAGTGCTCCAATTAGTTAGGGACCTCAAGGTACTCATATAGGGCAGTCATATTTTAGTGTACCACATGCATGGGGTTCATACATAAGTTATTTTAGTCCAGCACAGACTTAGTCCATGACCGCAGAGGGGTTGTTACGATTGTGGCGATATTAGGCACATCATGAGAGATTTTCCCAAAGTAAAGAGAGGTGGAATCCATCAGAGCACTCGGGCTATATGCCTCATTCTAATTGCTACCCGACCTGCACAACTAGCTAGGGGTGGAGGACATGCGGGTAGAGGGCACCCTATAGGTGGAGGCCCGGCCCGTTGATATGCTTTCCATGGTAGGGTTGAGGCTACTGCACCAGATGGTGTCGTTATAGGTACGGTTTCGATTTATTGTAGAGGAAAATTTGTTTTATTTTGATTCGGTCCTATTAATCAAAGTGAGTCCTCCTATCTTGCTTCATATATGGGTGAGTTTCGTGATTCTTGTACTTTGCTTATATATTTGCCCCTGTTGGGAGATTCTATAGTGGTAGTCCGTGTCTATCGTTTTGTTCTACTCACTATTAAGAGTCATGAGACTAAAATAATTTTTCTATTACTCATTATGGTCGGTTTTGATGTGATTTATGGATGGTTTGGTTATGATATGTGATTTAGATAATCTACTGGTATGGGAAGTGTGACGACCCGGCCCGTCGTCACGGGAATTACCACCCCGTTATATTGTAATTACATAATTCATGCTTTTATATCAGTGTTAGAGTCTATCGGGTGAGTTTGGGGTGAATTGGATTGAAAATGAGGCATATAGCCTTTTTGAAGGAAACCTGAATAAGGAAAGTTAACACGGAGTTGACTATTTGGTTAGAGATCTCGAAATCGAATTCTGATGATTTGGTCAGCTCCGGGAGGTCAATTGTGAGCTAGGAGAGCGATCAGAATTGAATTTGGAGGCCCGGTGTAGAAATAGGCTTGAATTGGCTAAGGTTGAATTTTGGCAAAATCCGAACGGTAGGTGAGATTTTGATCCCGGGGTCGGAATGGAATTCCGACAGTTGCAGTAGCTCCGTTAGGTGATTTTGGATGTGCCTGCAAAATTTCAGGTCATTCGGACGTCGTTTAGTCGGGTTTTTGATTGATTTTATAATTCGGAATGTTTTAAGGAATTTAGGCTTGAATTCGATGTGAATTATGGGTTTTGATGTTATTAGACATGTTTTGAGGATTGGAGCAAGTTCGAATAAGGTATTATGATGTGTTGGTGTGTTTGGATGAGGTCCCGGGGGCCTCGGGGTGTTTTCGGATGGTTAATCGGGAGAAAAACATGGAAATTGCAGGTTTGAAGAGTTCTGGTTCTGTTGTTTTCGCTCCTGCGGAAATGGGGGCGCAGGAGCGAGCCCGCAGGAGCGGAAAATGAGCGCAGAAGCGCTGGGGTTCGCCGAGGCGGATCCTGGTCCGCAAGGGCGGCACCGCAGGTGCGGAAGGAAAGACCGCAGAAGCGGTCTGGGCTCGTTATGGGAGAATCCGCAGAAGCGGAAGACTTGTCGCCTAAGCGAGTCCGCAGGAGCGGACTCTGATGCGCAGAAGCGGTAAGGCTCGCAGGAGCGGAAGGGGATTCGCAGGAGCGGTCTCGCAGGAGCGAGACCTGGGCCGCAGAAGCGGAGCTGGGCGGCTAGGAGTGTTTTCGCAGAAGCGACCATTTGGTCGCAGAGGCGGCCTCGCAGAGGCGGATTTTGGTCCGCAGAAGCGGAAATCGCGCCTGTGTTAAAAATAACATAAGGGTTAAAATTTCATAAGTTGCAAAACATTTGGGGCTCGGTTCTTGAAGGCGAATTGGGCGATTTGGGCGAGTTATTGCCGGGAGAACATCGGGTTATCGTCGGAGGTAAGTTTTGTGGCTTAATTACATCATTTTAACATGAAATCCTTGGTTAAATCCCTGTAAATGGAAGATTAAAGGTGGGTTTGAGCCCTAGGCCTAAATTAAAGAAAAACACCGATTTGAGTGGGCAAATGGAGTCCGATTTTGGTAAATTTTATATGCCTAGACTCGTATCGAGACGAGGATTCCGAATATGTAATTTTTGTAATTTTTCGACAAGTGGTACCAAAAGTCGGGTTTTGACAACTTGTGGGTTTTGATATAATTTGGGTTATTTCGAATGAATTGCATGAAATTAGCATATATTGATGCATTCTCTATGATTTTGAGCGCAGATTTGGCATCCGAGGAGATTGATTTGCGAGGCAAGTGCAAGGCGGATTGAAGCTTCTACCGGTTCGAGGCGAGCGGTAGTAGTAAACAATGTACCGAGGGTTCGAAACCACGTACTAGCACTTCACAGCTGCTATATCGAGACGAGACACGCATTCTATGACTCGGCGTGGTGACATCGTGATCGGGGGTTCGGACTTGGTCCTTCCCGACTAATAGAATACCGTGTTTTATGACCGTTAATGAGATTATAACCGTACAATCGGGCTAATAGTCACGTTTGGGGCCTCGTGCCGATCTCAGAGCATTAGGGAACCTATAGTAGCTAGGTGACCCTTATATCATGTCGGAAACATACACTCAACCGTAGCTCTAGCCGTATAGCATAATATGAGCCCGTACTAGACGTGTACATCGAGGGAGATTATCTAGGGTGGAATTCCTCGTTCTAGCTGATCGGGCCCGAAAGGCCAAGTCTATATTGATCGAGACAGGTCCAGGACCCACCGTGATATATTATATCGGGCCCGAGAGCCAAGCATATATTGATCGGGATAGGGTCGAGGACCCATTATGAGGTATTATATATATATACCTATATTGGACCGGGCTGCACGCCGCAGCAGTATATATATTGGTCATATATATATTGGATCGGACTGCACGCCGCAGTAATACATGCGTGGATCGGGCTGCACGCCGCAGTATAATAGTGCTTGGGCCTAGTGAGCCCCTCCGAAGTCTGTATACACCCCCAGTGAGCGCCGTCGACGTTAAATGGAGCCGGCTGCGCGCCGCAGCAGTATATGTATTGGAGCGGGCTGCACGCCGCAACATTATACTTAATTATATCCTACTATCTACTTAAATATTTATACATTATAGACAGAGGTATGTGTCTTTATATGTTGAGATGGCCGTACACCGTAGGGGTACGAGTGAGGGTTGGATCAGAGTAAGAATCTTGTAGAGATAAATGTGGTTTGGAGATTAGAGTATTACCATAGTGATGACGTACATATGAGGGTTGCCTTAGAACTGCTAAGTGCTAGCACAGGAGTTCTTACCTTTAGTCATTATTTATTATTGTTACTCACTGAGTTGAAATATACTCACCCCACTCCCCGCACTTTCTGTGTAGATACAGGTGTTCAAGAAGGCAGTTGAGTAGCTGCTGATCCTTATCTACTTTGCGGAGATTACGAGGTAGCTGCCAGCGTCCGCAGAGCTTGTTTTCTCCTTCTTTATCATCTTGTTGATTTCCTATTTGCCTAGATTTGGTTGTATTAGGATGCTATTCTGTAGAGGCTCAGTCTCGCGACACCACGATATGGTTGGGACCGTATTTTGTATGTTTTACATTTCGTTTATCACCTTATATGATCATTTACTGTTTAAGTTTAAATTATTTAATAATTGGCTGGTTAAGGGATAATATGGTCGGGCTTGCCTAGCATTGTGTTGGGCGCCATCACGACCAGGGTTTGGGTCGTGACAAGTTGGTATCGGAGCCTAGGTTAACAGGTCTCGCGAGTCATGAGCCGGTTGGTAGAGTCTCGTGGATCGGTACGGGGACGCTCTGTACTTATCCTCGGGAGGCTGCAAACCTTTTAGGAAAAGTTTCAATTCTTGGAATTCTTGTCGTGCGATTAATTTTGACTTGAACTGAACTTTGACATTCTATTCTCTCGCATATGGCGAGAACTCGATCATCCGGACGTGGAGGACGACCACCACTACCACCTGTTAGAGGCCGCGGACGCGGTCGTGGTCGTGGCGAGTTAGTGGCACCGAGCGTAGTGCCGCCTAACCCACGACCCCCGCTGCAGAGGTGCCGAAGAAGACTCGCATCGTGCACCACCGTGCCCATTGTTATTCCGGTCTACAGGAGACCCCGGCTCAGATACTAGCAGCGCGACCGGCTCAGCACAGGCGGTTTCAGCTACTATGGCTGCGCAGCCGCATCGGGGATCGGGGGTGGTCATCGGACCCCTGCAAGACGCACTCCGCAGCCGCAGCAGCGCAGGCTTACGGATACCGCAGGCTCCTCCGGCTCGGCACCGTGGTACCGGCTCAGCCCGACAGATCGTATTCGGGGGACAGGGTCCCGACGCATGACGACGACGAGCGAGCCGTCGTCTCGAGAGGTTCACCGGGTTATCTCCTCCAGTGTTCACCGGTGCTCCGGGCGAGGACGCCTAAGGTTTTCGGATGAGTGCCGTCGAACGCTTCGTACGGCAGGATATCGGAGTCCGGCGGGGTGTCTTTCACTACCTTTCGCTCGTGGACCGACCTTCGTCGGCGGGAGGCTTGACGAGCGCCGCGAGCCGGCCGGAGCAAGCACCACTATCATGGCCGGAGTTCTCCACTATGTTCTTGGAGAAACGGGTGCCTCGATCTCAGAGAGAGGAGATGCGTAGGCAGTTTGAGGGTCTCCGTCAGGGGGACATGTCAGTGTCAGAGTATGAGATCGGGTTTACAGAGTTGTTCAGATATGCACCGTGGTTAGTTCATTCCGACAGAGAGAGGATTGGGCGCTTCGTGGACGGCCTCATTTATCCCATTCGTATTCTCATGACTCGGGAGAGGGTTTTGAGTCGTACATTTGAGGATGCTGTGGATATTGCTCGCGACATGGAGACAGATCGTCGCAGTGAGAGAAAAAGGAGGCCGAGAGGCCTCGAGCGAGCGCCTAGTTCCAGCCGGCACTCGCACCGCAGGCCGCAGTCGGCGGAGCCGAGGTCGCTTTCGTGTCTTCGCAGCCGGTCGCTCGCATCGTCGCGTATAGTCTCCCAGACGAGGTTATCGTGTTCGCACCGCAGCCATCCATCTCTCGGTGCCATGCCGCTCGTAGTTCTTCACGGCCCCATCCGCTCAGTGTTCATCTCGGCCTAGTTCATCGACCGGCCACCCGGCGCCGCAGGTCCTTATCGGTCTCAGTACCCAGCACCGGGTAGTTGCTACGAGTGCGGAGAGTTTGGGCACCACCGTAGGGAGTGTCCCCGTCTTGTTTCTAGATCTTATCGGCAGAGGGGCAGCCCTCGTCATCCGGTCCTTCTACTCAAAGCACCCGCCCCGCCGCCTAGGGGCGAGGGTCGCACGACTAGGGGTCGTTCTCGGCGGGGAGGCCAATCGAAGCGACAAGCTAGACGCTATGCTTTTCGTGGCCGATCCGAGGCCGTTGCTTCTGATGTCGTCATTATAGGTATTATTTCGGTCTGCCACGCAGATGCCTCGCATTGTTTGATCCCGGTTCTACTTATTTTTATGTGTCTACATATTTTGCTCCTCATTCGGGCACGACCCGAGGGAGTCTTGAGTTGCCAGTGCACGTATCTACCCCGGTAGGGGATACTATTGTTGTGGACCACGTATACCGGTCCTGTTTGGTCACTATTGGAGGTCCGGAGACCCGAGTAGACTCGTTGCTTCTCTAAGCATGATTAATTTTGATGTTATATCGGGCATGGACCGGCTATCTCCATGTCATGCTATTCTCGAGTGTCACACCAAGAAGATCACTTTGGCTATGCCGGCATTCGGAGGATCGAGTGGCGAGGCACGACCGAGTATGTACCTAGCAGGTAATATCTTTCCTCAAGGCCCAACGAATGGTCGGGAGGGATGTCTCTCTTATTTAGCATTTGTGCGGGAGGTCGAGGCCCGGACTCCCACTTTGATTCTGTTCCCATCGTGCGAGACTTTCCCGATGTGTTCCTTCGCACCGCCGGCATGCCGCCGGACGAGGATATTGATTTTGGTATCGATTTGGTGCCGGCACTCAGCCCTATTTCTATTCCTCCATATCGGATGGCACCAACCGAGTTGAAGGAATTGAAGGAGCAGCCTCAGGGAACTCCTAGATAAGGGTTCATTCGGCCGAGCGTGTCACCGTGGGGCACCGGTCTCGTTTGTTAAGAAGAAGGACGGATCCACGAGGACGTGTATTGACTACAGGCAGCTAAACAAAGTGACGATGAAGAATAAGTATCCTCTCGCCTCGTATTGATGATTTATTTGATCGCCTCCAAGGAGCTAGGGTGTTCTCGAAGATTGATCTTCGTTCAGGCTATCATCAGCTGAAGATTAGAGAGTCCGACATTATGAAGACTGCATTCCGGACCATATATGGTCACTATGAGTTCCTTGTGATGTCTTTTGGTCTGACCAACGCCCCAGCAGCATTTATGCATCTGATGAACAGTGTATTCAAGCCGTATCTTGATTCATTTGTGATCGTATTCATCGATGACATACTAGTCTACTCTCGTAGCCAGGAGGAGCATGCTCGGCACTTGAGCATTGTGTTGCAGAGATTGAGAGAGGAGAAGCTGTATGCCAAGTTCTCCAAATGTGAGTTCTAGCTTGAGTCCGTGGCATTCTTAGGGCACGTGGTGTCCCGTGATGGTATTCAGGTAGATCCGAGGAAGGTCGAGGCAGTGCAGAGTTGGCCCAGACCGACCTCAGTTACTGAGATCCGTAGCTTTCTGGGATTGGCAGGGTATTATCACCGATTCGTTCAGGGGTTCTCTTCTATTGCTTCACCCTTGACTAGATTGACTCAGAAGGGTGTTCCTTTCTTATGGTCCGAGGAGTGCGAGGAGAGCTTTCAGAAGCTCAAGATAGCACTGACCACAGCACCAGTCTTGGTTCTACCGACAGCTTCAGATTCTTATACTGTATATTGTGATGCCTCAGGAGTTGGCATTGGTTGTGTGTTGATGCAGGAGGGTAGGGTCATTGCTTATGCTTCTCGTCAGTTGAAGCCCCACGAGAAGAACTACCATGTTCATGATTTTGAGCTAGCAGCCATAGTTCATGCTTTGAAGATTTGGAGGCATTACCTGTATGGTGTCTCCTGTGAGGTGTTCACGGATCATCGCAGCCTTCAACACTTATTCAGACAGAAGGACCTTAATTTGAGACAACGGAGGTGGTTGGAGTTGCTTAAGGATTATGACATCACTATTTTGTATCATCCGGGGAAGGCCAATGTGGTGGCCAATGCCTTGAGTCGGAAGGCGGTTAGTATGGGCAGCCTAGCTTTCATCCCAGTTGGGGAGAGGCCATTTGCTTGTGATGTTCAGACCCTAGCCATTCGGCTAGTGAGGTTGGATATTTCGGAGCCGAGTTGAGTGTTGGCTTGTGTTGTTTCTCGATCTTCCTTATATGATCGCATCGGGGAGCGACAATATGATGACCCACATTTGCTTGTCCTTAAGGACAGAGTGTAGCATAATGATGCTAGAGATGTGACTATCGACAACGATGGTGTTCTGAGGATGCAGGGCCGTATATGCGTGCCCAATGTTGATGGTTTGCGGGAGTTGATACTTGAGGAGGCACACAGCTCGCGGTACTCTATTCACCCAGGTGCCGCAAAGATGTACCAAGACTTGAGACAGCACTACTGGTGGAGAAGAATGAAGATGGCTATTATTAGGCATGTAGCTAAGTGCCTCAATTGCCAGCAGGTCAAATATGAGCATCAGAGATCGGGCGGTGTTCTTTAGCGTACGGTTATTCCCGAGTGGAAATGGGAGAGGATCACCATGGATTTTGTTACTGGACTCCCTCGGACAGCGAGGAAGTTTGATTTCGTATGGGTGATTGTTGATCGGCTGACTAAGTCCGCACATTTCATCCCACTTAGTACTACTTACTCATCGGAGCGGTTGGCATCGATCTTTATTCGGGAGATTGTTAGGTTGCACTGGGGTCCCGGTGTCTATTATATCCGACAGCAGGCACTCGCTCACTTCTCGCTTTGGAGAGCATTTCGGCCGAGAGACGGGTACGCGGGTCGAGTTGAGCACCGCATTTCACCCCCGGACAGTACCGGACGATCCGAGCGCACTATTCAGATCCTGGAGGATATGTTGCGGGCACGTGTGATTGACTTTGGTGGTTCGTGGGACGAGTTCTTACCACTTGCCGAGTTTGCCTACAACAACAGCCACCAGTCGAGTATTCGGATGGCCCCGTACGAGGCATTGTACGGCGGACGGCGTAGATCTCCCGCTCGGATGGTTTCGAGCCTCGGCGAGGATAGATCGATAGGGACCGAGTTAGTCCAAGATGCTCCGGATAGAGCAAAGTTGATCCGGAGAGGCTTCACAGCACAGTCTCGCCGAAGAGTTATGCGCACCGTAGGGTTCGAGAGTTGTCTTTCATGGTCGGTGATAGAGTATTGTCGAAGGTTTCACCCATGAAGGGTGTCACGAGGTTCGGGAGGAAAGGGAAGTTGAGTCCCAGGCACATCGGTCCTTTTGAGATACTCGCGAGAGTCGGAGAGGTGGCATACGAGTTAGCCTCGCCACCCGACCTTATCCAGCGTCCATCCGAGATTCCACGTGTTCTATGCTCCGAAGTACATCGGGGATCCATCTCATGTATTAGACTTCGGCACCATTCAGCTTGATGGTGATCTATCATACGATGTGGAGCCTATTGCTATTTTGGGTCGCCGGGTAAGAAAATTGAGGTCGAAGGAGATTGCATCAGTTAAGGTTCACTGGAGAGGTCGGCCCGTGGAGGAGGCTACTTGGGAGATATCGAGCAGGAGATGCGGAGCAGATATCCTCACTTGTTCGAGACTTCAGGTATGTTTCTTGACCCGCGCGAGGACGAGCGTTTGCTTAAGAGGGGAGAATGTGACGACTCGGCCCGTCGTCACGGGAATTACCACCCCGTTATGTTTTAATTACATGTATTATGATTTTATATCAATGTTAGAGTCTATCGGGTGAGTTTGGGGTGAATTGGATTGAAAATGAGGCATATAGCCTTTTCGAAGGAAACCTGAATAAGGAAAGTCAACACGGAGTTGACTATTTGGTTAGAGGGCTCAGAATCGGAATTCTGATGATTCGATTAGTTCCGGGAGGTAATTTGTGACTTAGGGGAGCGATCGGAATTGAATTTGGAGGCCCGTGTAGAAATAGGCTTGAATTGGCTAAGGTTGAATTTTGGCGAAATCCGAACGGTAGGTGAGATTTTGATCCGGGGGTCGGAATGGAATTCGACAGTTGCAGTAGCTCCGTTAGGTGATTTTGGATGTGCCTGCAAAATTTCAGGTCATTCGAACGTCGTTTAGTCGGGTTTTTGATTGATTTTGTAATTCGGAATGTTTTAAGGAATTTAGGCTTGAATTCGATGTGAATTATGGGTTTTGATGTTATTAGACGTGTTTTGAGGATTGGAGCAAGTTCGAATAAGGTATTAAGATGTGTTGGTGTGTTTGGATGAGGTCCCGGGGGCCTCGGGGTGTTTTCGGATGGTAAATCGGGAGAAAAACATGGAAATTGCAGGTTCGAAGAGTTCTGGTTCTGTTGTTTTCGCTCCTGCGGAAATGGGGGCGCAGGAGCGAGCCCGCGGGAGCGGAAAATGAGCACAGAAGTGCTGGGGTTCGCTGAGGCGGATCCTGGTCTGCAAGGGCGGCACCGCAGGTGCGGAAGGAAAGACCGCAGAAGCGGTCTGGGCTCGTTATGGGAGGATCCGCAGAAGCGGAAGACTTGTCGCCTAAGCGAGTCCGCATGAGCGGACTCTGATGCGCAGAAGCGGTAAGGCTCGCAGGACCGGAAGGGGATTCGCAGGAGCGGTCTCGCAGGAGCGAGACCTGGGCCGCAGAAGCGGAGCTGGGCGGCTAGGAGTGTTTTCGCGGAAGCGACCGTTTGGTCGCATAGGCGGCCTCGCAGAGGCGGATTTTGGTCCGCAGAAGCGGAAATCGCGCCTGTGTTAAAAATAACAGAAGGGTTAAAATTTCATAAGTTGCAAAACATTTGGGGCTCGGTTCTTGAAGGCGAATTTGGCGATTTGGGCGAGTCATTGCTGGGAGAACATCAGGTTATCGTTGGAGGTAAGTTTTGTGGCTTAATTGCATCATTTTAACATGAAATCCTTGGTTAAATCCCTGTAAATGGAAGATTAAAGGTGGGTTTGAGCCCTAGGCCTAAATTAAAGAGGCCTAAATTAAAGAAAAACACTGATTTGAGTGGGCAAACGGAGTCCGATTTTGGTAAATTTTATATGCCTAGACTCGTATCGAGATGAGGATTCCGAATATGTGATTTTTGTAATTTTTCGACAAGTGTACCAAAAGTCGGGTTTTGACAACTTGTGGGTTTTGATATAATTTGGGTTATTTCGAATGAATTGCGTGAAATTAGCATATATTGATGCATTTTCGATGATTTTGAGCAGATTTGGCACCCGAGGAGATTGATTTGCGAGGCAAGCGCAAGGCGGATTGAAGCTTCTACCGGTTCGAGGTGAGTGGTAGTAGTAAACAATGTACCGAGGGTTTGAAACCCCGTACTAGCACTTCACAGTGCTATATTGAGATGAGACACGCATTGTATGACGGACGTGGTGACATTTTGATTGGGGGTTCGGACTTGGTCCTTCCCGACTAATAGAATACTGTGTTTTATGACTGTTAATGAGATTATAACTGTACAATTAGGCTAATAGTCATGTTTGGGGCCTTGTGCCGATTTGTAGAACCCTTGGGGGAGCTTGTTGAGCTAATTGACCACACTTAACATGTTGAACACATACTCTCAATCATGTCCTTAACTGTAAAACATAATATGAACCAGTGTTAGCAAATTGCACTCTAAATGAGAAATTCCTAGGGTTGAATACCCTGTCTTAGCTGAGTGGGCTCGAAAGGCCAAGTCTATATTGACCGAGAAGGGTCAAGGACCCCACAGTGAGGGTATTTGATATATACCGAATCGGGTTCCACGTCGCAACAGTATATACATAAACATGTATTGGATCGGACTGCACGCCGCAGTATTATATCGCTTGGGCTGGACTCGGACCGCACGCCGCAATAATACTTGTGTGGATCGTGCTGCACGCCGCAGTATTATAGTGCTTGGGCCTAGGGAGCCCCTCCGAAGTCTGTATACACCCCCAGTGAGCGCCGTCGACGTTAAACGGAGCGGGCTGCGCGCCGCAGCGGTATATGTATTGGAGCGGGCTGCACGCCGCAGCATTATACTTAATCATATCCTATTATCTACTTAAATACTTATACATTATAGACATAGGTATGTGTCCTTATATGTTGAGATGGCCGTACACCGTAGGGGTACGAGCGAGGGTTGGATCAGTGTAGAATCTTGTAGAGATAGACGTGGATTGGAGATTTGAGTATTTCTATAGTGATGACGTACATATGAGGGTTGCCTTAGAACTGCTAAGTGATAGCACAGGAGTTCTTACCTTCAATCATTATTTATTATTGTTACTCATTGAGTTGAAATATACTCACCCCACTCCCCTGCACTTTCTGTGCAGATCCACAGGTGCCCGAGAGCAGTTGAGACATTGTAGCTGCTGATCTTTATCTACTTTGCGGAGATTACGAGGTAGCTGCCAGCGTCCGCAGAGCTTGTTTTCTCCTTCTTTATCATCTTGTTGATTTCCTATTTGCCTAGACTTGGTTGTATTAGGATGCTATTCTGTAGAGGCTCAGTCTCGTGACACCACGATATGGTTGGGACCGTATTTTGTATGTTTTACATTTCGTTTATCACCTGATATGATCATTTACTGTTTAAGTTTAAATTATTTAATAATTGGCTGGTTTAAGGGATAATATGGTCGGGCTTGCCTAGCATTGTGTTGGGTGCCATCACGACCAGGGTTTGGGTCGTGACATGAAGTTTATTACGTGTTGTGATTTTGTTTTCCTAAATGGAGTTAGTGGAAGGTTTCAGTTGGTATGATGTGTATTCTACTTGTGATTCAGAGCTGAGTATGGGATCCTTGTATTTTGTGTGGTTTGATATGTTTGAACTGGGTAACATGCTGTGGTGGAGTTATATTAGGATGCGATTCTTGTGATTAGTTCATATATTTTGATTCTCCCTTGTGGAATGGATTCTGGTATGGTGATAACAGGGAGTTATACTTGTCAAACTTGTTTGATAGTTCTCTCATGTGTTTCTCTTTACATATTCAGTCATATTCACGTTGTGCTTATTGGATTTAGCTTGCGAGGTATGTGCCCGGGCATCGTTGGGTGTGACTTGTTTATTTGTGTAAGTGGTGATGAGATCTTTTTTCTTGCATCATTGTCAGCATTGTGAAGGTTTGGAACAAGGTTCTAGTCGATATGAGGCTATTTACTAGTACCGATTTTTGTAATGGATAGTTATAGTAGACAGAGTTATTATTACGGGCATATTCGTGACGTATTACGTTAGGTCGTCATACCTTGTGGGTGCATGCATGAGATTTGATAGTTGATTAAGGTTGATATAGTGTGTTTATGCGGGAAGCTCTGGTATTTAGAAATGATCGGATGGTAAAAATATTTATTCTAAGGCTTATCGGTATGGGTAGAAGGAATAATCTTCAGTTGAGAAGGTGTTGTTGGGAATATGTGTATCGGGATGATGTGAGATCACCCATGAGTATATGTACAGTGAGTTCATTCAGTGATTTTGTGGCTTCAGACCAATTCTTGGCATGTTCGAGGACCAACTTTTTGTTCATACGGGAGAATATACTGACCCGACCGGTTATTTTTAGAATTAGCATCCCCTTCGGTGGATTTGTATTATGACTTGCGTGTGTGGTCAGGTACGATTTTTGGATGATTCGGGATTGACTTGGAAGGATGATTCTTTTCTTTAAGTTTAAGTGGAAAGAGTTTACCGGAGTGACTTTTGTATAGATAAATCCAGAACGGTGTTTTGATGATCTCAATAGCTTGATATGGTAATTTTGGACTTAGACGTATATCTGGACCTGGATTGGAGGTCCATATGTTGATTTGATGTATTTTGGTGAAGATTGAAAATTTAAAGGTTTAGAGTGTTCATAAGCTTGACCGAGAGTTTACTTCAATGTTATCAGATTGGGATTGTTGTTCCAGGAGTTGGAATAGGTTCTATATGTCATTTGGAACTTGTATGCAAAATTTGGATTCATGTTGAATTTGTTAGGCTTGAATCAGATGCTTGGTTCAAAGTTTGAAGCTTATGTACTTAAGAGATTTATCTGGATTGACGATTCGCGGTTTAGATTTTATTATGCGTGATTTGAGACCTCGAGTAGGTTCGTAATATGTTTTGGGACGTGTTAGTATGTTTGAACATGGTCCCGAGGGGCTCGATTAAGTTTCGAGGTGGTTTCAGACCATTTCTAGGCAATTTTAGCTGCCGGTTTTTGGCTAAACGAGTGTGCATCACGATCACAGACTTCGGGGTGCATTCACGAAGAGCAAATGTTGTTTGGGCACTGTGAATCGCGATCGCGGAAGTGTTTTTGCGATCGGATAGAAGAAATTTCTGTTGTCACATGACTAAACTTGGAAGCTTATATCTTTCAATCTATATAGAATTTGGGAAGAATCCAAAAACAAAAGTTGTATCCCTTTGTCTCTAGTTTTTAAATAATTAAACTGTTTGCCATTTAGATTTTTGTACAAAAGTTATCGCCATTATACTGGAGGTTGTTTGGAAGAGTTCGGCAAGCTTGTTCGAATTTGTTCCTCGCGATCATAGGAACCTGGCCATGATTGGGAAGGATAAAAACTTAGCTGAAATTTTTTCTTAATCGCGATCCCTAGGTTGGAGACCGCAATCACGAAGAAGGACCACTGGCAGTGCATTGAAATATCAAATTTTGGGATTTTGAGTTGATTTTCTTTACCTTTTGAGTTCTTGGAGCACAAGCAAGGTGATTTTGGAGGACACCTAAATCTTAAGGGTAAGTAATTTTATCTTTATTTCGATTATATTATTTATTTTTTCATGGATTGTTATACCTAAATTAAGGATCTGAAGAGAAGAAATTGGGGGGAGGGGGAGGGGGATTGTCTAAACTTTCCTAAAGCGAATAATTGAGTTTTGAACATCGTTTCAGAATCGGGTTTGAGTGAAATTAGTATGGTTCGACTCGTAATTAAGAGGGTCATCAGATTTTGTGAGTTTTATTGGGTTCCAAGGTGCGGTTTTGGGTTTGACTTTTTGGCTGACTTTGAGTAAATGTGTAAATACTCGACCTTTATCACTTAGAATTATTTCCTTAGGAATTATTTGATGTTTTTGAGTTAGTTTAGCTAGATTCGACCCGCCTGGAGGTTGATTCACACGAGAGGGTTATTTTAGAGTATTTATATAGTTTCTTTGAAGTATGTATCTTACCTAATTTTGTGTGAGGAAAAATACCCCTTATGATTTGAGTTGTTTGTGCTTTTTGTGTTATGTGAAAGCTATATACGTTGGGTAATGAGTGCGTACTCAGACTTATATGTGGAAATTGACTGGTATAGACTCTTATGCTTCTTTCATGTATTTATTCGAAATTATTAGCACACTTTATATCTTTTATTTGTCATGTTTACTCTCACATGCTTGATTTGAAGTTGTTGTTAAATATCATATCCTTTAGTTGTCAAGTTTACTCTTATATACTTTATTCGGAGTTATTACCTTTTTATTATAAGGTGACCACCTTTATTATTGAGTTACTCTTTGAAATTGTTGTTATATGATATCCTCTCGTTGTCGGGTTATTCTCATGCATTTAGACATAGTTGCTAGTTCATGTCATCTCTTTCGTTATTAGCTTATTTCAAACACTAGAATTTGGAAGTTTGCCATTTCACGGAAATACCTTCATTATTGAGTTTCTTCTTAAGCAACTAATTAGAGTTGAAGTTATTGAAAGTAATTAACCTATTTTAATTGAAGTTGTGTTTAAAGGAAGTGTTGATCATTGTTGAGTTACTTTTTCATTCATTTTGTTATTATTGAGATTCTATACACATTGTGTTTGAGCCGTGGGCTATGTGATATGGTAATATATGTATCATTATTTTTGAAAGGTTGTGGCCTATGGGCACCTGTGGTATGAGTTGATATATCATGTTGTTGTGATGTTAGCGCATGCGAATTGTGGTGTGGATTGGTTGTTGTTATGCAGAGCATAAGGGTGACATCTCACCGTTGTTGATTATGCAGAGTGATACAAGTGGATATTGTGTTTATTCGGAGTGATACGGGTGGCTAATGTTATTGTCAGGGCAGAGTGATACTAATGATTTTTTCAGGGTGTAGTGATACAGGTGGCTATCGGAGAGATAAGGGTTGTAATGATATTTGTGTGATGATGTGATTTTCCTTGTGCATGTTATACACCTTACGCGACTTGTTGTGTTGCTTCCATGAGCTACTCGATATATTTTATATAACTTGTTGACTTGGGCTGTAATAGTACACTCGCACAAGCATACACCATAGCATGCCACTTATACTAGTTCAGGAGTAAGAAGCTTGGCATATATGTATCACGTTGATGTATTCTTGTATTATCTGCTTTCATTGTAATATTGCGCATGTGACCATACTGACGGATTGTGAATGTGAGACTGTGATCATGCCGGGCAGATTGAGATATTGTCATGTGAGTTATGGTTTGAGACTCGTGATTTGTGATTATGAGATGAGGTGTCGTGGAGTAATTCGTTGTAAGACTTGTTTTAGAATGACTTGATTTGGTGATTGCCATTTGTTCCCTTATATGTTCATGCCGGTACTTTAACGATGTTCTTATTACTTTATTGTTTATATCATATGTTGATTCTTGTTGCTATTTACTATTTTTGTTTTCATTATTAGCCTTATACTTCCGGAGCCTGGATACATGAAATACGGGATGGACCCTCGATAGACTAGGTGGCAATGCAAGTTCATAAGCCACCTCTCCAATCCTCTTATGTATTTCAAAAGGCCCAATATACTGAGGGCTCAACTTGCCCTTCTTCTCGAATCTCATAACACCCTTCATAGGCGAAATTCTAATTAGTACCTTCTCTCATACCATGTAAGCAACATCACAAACCTTCCTGTCAGCATAAGTCTTCTATCTAGATTGCGCCGTGCGAATTCGATCCTGAATCAATTTAACTTTTTCCAAAGCAACCTGAACTAAGTCAGCACATAATAGACTAGCCTTACTTGACTCAAACCAACCTACCGGAGATCGACACCATCTCCCATACAAAGCCTCATATAGAGCCATCAGATTGCTCGATTGGTAGCTGTTGTTATAGGCAAACTCTGGTAGCAGCAGAAACTGATTCCAAGAACCCTCGAAATCTATAACAAACGCACGTAACATATCATCCAATATCTAAATAGTGTGCTCGGACTGTCCATCCTTTTGAGGGTGAAATGTTGTACTTAACTGAACCCGTGTGCCTAACTTTCACTGTACTGCTCTCCAAAATTGTAATGTGAAATGCGTGCCCCGATAAGAAATGATGGACACTAGCGCATCATGAAGGTGAACAATCTCGTGGATTTAGATCTCCGTTAACCGCTTAGAATAATGAGTAGTACCAACTAGAATAAAATGCGAAGGACTTGGTCAACCTATCCAAAATCACCCAATTAGCATCAAACTTCCTCGAAGTCCATATGAGACCAACTTCCAAGTCCATGGTGATCCACTCCCTCTTCCATTCAGGAATTTCCAGTATCTGAAGTAATCCGCCTGGTTTGTGATGCTCGTACTTCACATGTTCACAATTTAAACACCAATCTACAAATCCTTATATGTCATTTGGATTGTCATTTGTTCCCTTATATGTTCTTACTGGTACTTTAATGGTGTTCTTATTACTTAACTGTTTATATCATATGTTGATTCTTATTGCCATTCACTGATTTATGCTTTCATTATTAGCCTTATACTTTTATACTGCACATATTATTTTGACTAGTAATTGTCTTGACTTGTACATCGTAACTACTCCACCGAGGTTCATCTTGATACTTGTTGGGTACCGACCGTGGTGTACGCATATGTACCCACAATGGTGTACGCATACTATACTTCTGCACATTTTTGCATGCAGATCTAAGTATTGGTGATATCAGGCTCAAGCAGAGTAAGCTTATCGATCGCGAGAATTCAAGGTAGAGTTGTTTGTCGTCACAGTCCTTGGGAGTCCTTTTCTTTTATTGTATTGTCGGCTTGATATCTGAATTGTATTGTATTTTAATTTTTGAGATTTTTCTATGTATTGAGCTAGAGTTAATGACTCCGTTTACCTAGTCTTGGGAGGTTGTAGTGATTACTGCCGCATAGGCATATTTCACATTTATTTCGGTATTTATATAAATTTATAATTTAAAATATTATTGTTAAATTGGATTGATTGTTGAAAGTAATCGGCTTACCTAGTCTTAGAGACTAGTTGCCATCATGATGCATAAAGCAGGATTTTGGGTCGTGATAGAAATCAAGCACACCATAGTCCTTTTCACATCCCAAGCAAACTTTTCTCGTTACATTCAAACCATCTGAACACATCCTACAGTCACATCATACTCATAATATAGCCATTCAACCACTCACCGAGCAATACATTCCACTAACTGGGACACTACCAGACATATAAGTCCAAAAGAACATGCTTACACAACTGAAACTATCGAGCCTAAGTTGTGGTCTAAACTTTGCCTCAGTTCCTCCAAACTGACCCATCAACAAAACATAGAAAACAAATCTCGCACCTCATTGTCACGACCCCAAAATCTCACCTGTCATGATGGTGCCTATCTCAATACTAGGCAAGTCGAAAATCTCTATAAATCACAAATTCTTTTAAGTTTGAAATCATAATAAATATGTTTAAGAGTAAAATTCCACAATTTCTGATACAAAATACTGTCTTTATACGAAATACTCCCAAAACCCGGTAGTAATAAGTACATGAGCATCTAAATGATAACATAGTCTGATGGATAACAATGTTTGAAAATATAAAGCAATAAAATTAACTGAAAGGAAAGAGAGTCAAGGTCTGCGGACGCCAAGTAGCTACCTTGATAGTCTCCAATAGATAAATCTCCAATTTTTGTAGTCGCGGTATCCGGAAGTACCTGGATCTTCACACAAAGTGTAGAGTGTAGTATGAGTACAACCGACCCCATGTACTCTATAAGTAACAAAATTAACCTTTGGGTGAAAGTAGTGACAAGCTCAACAGGTACAGTCCAATATAGAAATAACAATACAAAAAGTAGGCATATTTTCAAGTTCACGGTTAACTTAATACAAGTAAGATGGATCAATTCTACATGATATGAAGAATATGACTTCTCCATATGTACATGCCAAAATACATGTTGTATGTGATGTACCACAATGGAAACCTTATGTACTCACTCTAGGAATACTCAATTACTCAGTACTGTATATGGCTAATCCAGCCTAAGGAAGATCCATCCCCAAATATATATCACTGGTAGTTAGTCACTTAGTACTGTATAAGTCTGACTCAGCCCAAATATAAATAAAATATAAATAAATAAGACTATTCTATGCCATGTGAAGATCCACCCCACATATAAATATCAACTGCACTCGCTGTGAGGGGTGCAGACTTTAGAGGGGCTCCTTCAACCCCAGCGCTATATAAAGCCAATATGGCCTACTGTGGCATGCAGTCCGATCTCATAAATATCCTCATAAATGGATAAACATGCCTGAATGTGAAATTACATTTTTTAAAATAACTAATTCAATAGCAATATGACCTTTGTCGGTGTCAAAATATTGGCACATAGCCTAGGCATAAATTTCATCCTGAGTCTCAGCTCAATTCTTCTAACACATGGAGGATATGTGAAAAATGACACGATTATTTGACTATGCAACTCTACAGCATAAATTAAGTCACAGTTCTCACGGTGCATGCCCACGCGTCCTTCATCTAGCATGTGTGTGACCGTCATACCAATCATATAACACGCAATTAAGGGATTCATACCCCCCAGAACCAAGGTTAGAAATGTTACTTACCTCAAACCGTGCAATTCTTTATTCCAATAAGCCTTTTGATTCACGTCCAAGCAACGGTCGTAGTCAATATAACTTGGTTTAATAAGTCCAAGATCGATCCCACAGAGAATTAACCTATCAATCACAACTTTCACAACCCAAGAGCACTTACGAATCAAGTTCCCAAAATTTAGAATATCTTTGTGTATGATTTTCGAATAGCTAGTTTGCAAGAATTAAAGAATGCTTTAAAAGAAAGAATTGAATGTTGAATAAAACAATATAGAGAAGAACTAAGGTATTGATTTCCCTATTGATGGAATCCCTTATCGTTATGCTCATACAAATTGTTAATATATTCTATCAATCATGAACGCTATGTGTATTGTAACCCTCTCCCGAGCAATTACAATAATTTACTAGTGCACTCTCCCGAGCTACCCTAGCTAGCTTTAATTTGAATAGTTCACTTTAGATTGCACCCAAGACTTCGTTATTCCTAACCCCGTCTTTACGCCTAAAATTATAGATTCCTCTAATAACCTAGGTGTGGTGTTGTTCAACAATAAACCTAAATATGCACTCTTTTCCAAGTTATGCACACTAAATAGGCACCGCTAATCGGGACGTCTACCAATTAACTACAATAAGAATGAAGTTGAACAAATAGAAATCTAAGTCACAATTTGTAATCACATAAACGATAAGTTCATCAATCAATAGGTTCCATCAAAACCTTAGAAAAGAATTTAGCTACTCATGCTTGAAGAAACAAAAAGAATAATAATTGAAATCATAAAGAATTGCTTGATATAAAAATAAAGAAAGAGTTTTGAGAGGAATCTCTCCTACTAAAACCTTGCAAAAGTATTGAAGAAATAAAGTACATGCCTCTATGGGGCAAACTAGGAGTTTATATAGAGGTTTTAGAGCTAAGAAAACAAATTAGAGTCCAATTAGGATAACTGCCGCTGGGACCTCCGCGGTTCGTTCGCGGCCGCGAGCGGACCGCGAACAGTCAAGATTCAGGGGGCTTCGTTTTTCGCGGTTCATCCGCGACCGCGAGTGGACCGCGGATGAACAGTGCTTCTGTTTCTTCACTGCTTCGTCCAGCCCTCTTCACTTTAGCTCTTCTCTTGGCCTTTTCATCAACTTATGGCTTCAAAATGGCTTTTTAAAGCATCCAATGCATCACATGTACCTGTAAAACACAATCAAACACTAATCAAAGCATTTTGTCCTTTTAACAACATTGTTCTTATAATAAAGTGTGATTATTTAGGGTATAATTATAGTCAAATTCACCTATTATCAATACCCCACACTTAAACCTTTGCTCGTCCTCGAGCAACCTTTAATCACACCTTAGGCCAATTAAAAATTTTTGTCTCCCCCAAAATATGTCACAAAAGCTTATTATACATGAACAACCTAAGATATGTATAATCTTTACTTAACTGTAAATTCTCATGCCCGCACGTTATTACTTACTCTACTTATTACCAAAATCTTGCAAATTTACCTTCTTCCTCTTGAATTACATGCCCTCACAAAAGTTATTGAGAGAAGTTCCCACACATTAACAATTCAAATACATGGAACTTATAGATATCAGGAAAATTCACTCACTCTCAACAAAGAACATTTATATGAGTACAGATACACACCATAAGCTTGCCCCTAGTGTAATACTCCACTAATCGAGTTATCCAATCATAGATCAAGAGGTCTTTAAGGGTTGTAATGTAGGCTATGGGACGGGTAGGATACTTTTGGGTGTAGTGACTAACCTCCCTAAGCACTTTTCTTTTCTCTTTCACCACTTTCCCTTTTAGTTTTCTCCCTTATGTCTCCCGAAAACATTTATTCACCTTTATTGGCTTTTAATCCCCATTTTTCTTTTGTTGGTGTAACTGGCCTTCGTAATTTTCATATATACATTGATATCGCTCTTTTTCTCATTGCTTTGCAACACATTTATATTATTTTGGCCAGCTTACTATTTTCTATCATTTATTCTTGATTTTCCCTTTTCAATTTCCCTTCACCCCACACTTAAACTTTTGCATATTCATTACAATACAAGTGCTTCTAGGAGGTAAAGTAGAACAAATATAATAATTTGAAGAACATTCAAGGGTTATCAAAGAAATAGGCTTGAAGCTCAAAGGGGTTAACTAAGATATAATGTACGGGTGAATTCATGTCTATTGATATATGGGGTTACACAAAGAAATGCCTCTATCCTCTCTATAACCAAACAACTTCTATTTCGCTTTGCAAACACACAGGGCAAGTTCTAGGAATCATGTACAACATACAATGTAAGTAGCAACCTCACACACACATGGCATGCAACTCATTTGGAATCCGGTTTATCTACAAAATCCTATCAATGTTCAAGCAAGCTTTATTGTGCAATTTAAGGCATATTGAGATTCTATAATCAAGTTTAGATGATACATTCTCAAGTTCAATTTACGCTTTTGCTAATGTGCATATTTGGAGTTACATGTTGCCCTTTTTACCTCTACTCCTAAAAAATTATCTACCTAACCCGGTTCAAATAAAAACCCTTGGAAAAGAACCGTGGTCAAAAGAAAAACCAAGGGGGAATGATACATTACCTATAAAAAGAAAATAAAAGAAAGAAAAATTCCTACGTGGACTACTTCCCTCAAGAGTACTTGTCCTAAATAGTCCGTCATCAGGAAGAGTCCTCTACTCATATTTTTGGATTTTTAAAATTTTCTGATTTTTTTTGTATTTTTATTATTTTATATTACTTACTACACTAATATATACATCATCTACAAGATAAGTTTCCCACCCCACACTTAAAAATATGCCATGTCCTCATGGTATAAACAATATGAAAGCACAATGGGGTTTAAGAAAACTTACCTGGGACTCACTCGGAGTCGGACACAGTGGATGGGTCGACATGGCATGCTCTCCCAAGTGCTCTGAACCATGCCATAAATCTGTTCTCTGACCGGGCTTGCCTAGTTGACATGGCATCTAGTCGTGTGTGTAGACCGTCAACTGAAGTGCGTAGAGCAGCCACTTCCTCCTCCATTGACCTCAGCATAGGTCGTGTGGAGTCGGATCTAGACATGCTTGCTCCGCGAGGAGCAGGTCTGGAGGGTCCAGCTGAATCCATGGAGTGGCTGGCCCGGGCCTCCGGTACAGGATCATCATCATCATCTAAGTCAATGGGTGTGTTGTCTCGTCCTACCCGAATAGTGGCAGCTCTAAATGGAGCTTTTGGTAGTAACTCACCGTCAGTCTCATGAACTGGGGTGTGGTTGAGGAGACACAAGGAAGTGACAAGAGATGGGTAATAGAAACCCTTGGCAGTGAGGGATCCCCTCAGTACCATCTCGTCACTAATAACCCCGGCAATATCAACATCCCGGTGTGTTACCAAACACCAAGTCAACAGAGCCCTATTAAAGGTAACATCTGTAGTGTTACTTGAGGGCAGAATGCGGTTGCAAATTATAGAAAACCAGCATTTGGCAATGTGAGTGAAACAGTTAGAATGCAGAGTTTGGTTCCGAATCCATACGGGAACACCATCTACACATAAGGCCTCAATTAACATGTCCCATGTGACACCGGGCCTATCATGGTAATAATCAATATCACTCGTGTGTAGTGGTAGGCGAAGTACCTGCCTAATGGTGGGAATATGAGCATCTACATGCTTACCTTTGACGAAAACTCGTCTCAATGAGGAGTACGGGGCGTTGGCATAGAATTCTCTGACCAGCATCTTGTTTACCGTAGTGGGTGTTTCAAAAAGGAACTCCATCTCTCGCCGTCGGATCTCATCATACATTTCCGGCTTTTCTGAGCGGATGGCTATTCTGTCCACTTCAACCTCTTGAAGCCACTTTTTGTTTGCTTTGATGTTAAATGCATTTTCCGCCCCTTCATCGGCAAACCGAGATTCATCATAAGTTGGTTGCCTGGATGAACTAGCACCATGACGTGATCTCTTTGGAGCCATGATCCTGTACAATTAAGATAGCCAAAAAGTGTATAAACTGTTAGTTAGTGGAAGGCTACTCAGACTTCGCCATCCTTGATAATTCACAATTGACCATCAACTCTGTGTAATTCCCACAAACTCTTTATCTCACTATTCCCTACATGCCCAATTGCGAACCCCACACTTAGTTCTTGGCACACATGTTATTTACTTAGTCCATCCCAAAAATTATTCAATAACTATTGTAAAAGTTGGCATTTATGTCTCCTAATTACCATTAGTCTATTAGGCTCAATGTAATGTGCCCTAACTTAACCAACCAACACATATATCTTGTAGAACTACTATTAGGGTTTCCAAGTCATAAAATCAACACAAATAACAACCCAACACCCATTCTTCTCCCAACATCAATCGTAGAACAATGTTCCTTAAAGTAATTTCATGGCAAGATTAAAAGCACAATGATAAATCAAGCAACATTCATGAATAGACCCTAACTAAGACTAACTAAATATTTATACAAACTAAACAATCAAAACCTAAAAAAAATGGAGCAAAATAAAAGAGATAAGTAAAGAAACTTACAAGTTATAGTAATGGAGAAGTGGGGTGGAAGAAAGGGATGATTTGTAGAAGAGAGGGATGGGGATTTTTAGAGAGAAGGGAGAGGATTTGAATTTAGAGAGAGAGAGATTTGAGAGGGGAGGGGCGGCTGTTTTGGGTTATGGGGAAGGGGGGTTAAGTTATTTAGGGTTTAGAAAAAGGGGGAGGGAAAAATTAAAAAAAAAACTTGAAATTTGGCCAACCGCGGAACTGACCGCGACTGTCCGCGGTTCGTTCGCGGCCGCGAGCGGACCGCGAACAGTCGAGATTCAGAGAGGGTATTTTTTCGCGGTTGGCTCGCGACCGCGGATGGACCGCGAACAGAGAAGTTCAGAGAGGGTATTTTTTCGCGGTTCAGCCGCGGTCCGCGAGTGGACCGCGAACAGTGCTCTGTTATGAAAAAAAATTCGACTGTTTCAGCAAAAGATTTTTATTTGTTTTTTTTTTCTTTTAATCCTTATTACTTACTACTAATATTAAATTACTTACAACATGTTTGTGGGTTGCCTCCCACGTAGCGCCTGAGTTAACGTCGCGGCACGACTCAGCTTAGCGCATTTTACGGCTCGCTGGACCTTTGAGGTTCATTCAAGTGCAATTCTATCTTGTCCTCCATGTCATCCAGGCCTATGTATTGTTTCAACCTCTGTCCGTTTACCTTAAAGGTACGTGATCCATCCATAGTTTGAATTTCCACAGCTCCGGACTCAAATGCCTCAATTACCTTGAAGGGTCCTGACCACCTTGATTTCAATTTACCTGGGAACAACCGTAATCTTGAATTGTATAGTAGTACCTTGTCCCCATTTTTGAAGGTACGCTCAACTATATTTTGATCATGGACCCGCTTCATCCTCTCTTTATACAATCTCGTATTTTCAAATGCTAGATACCGAAATTCTTCCAACTCATGTAATCCGGTCAACCTTGCTTTACCTGCTTCCTCCAAGTTGAGATTCAATTGTTTCAGTGCCCACCACGCTTTATGTTCTAATTCAACCGGCAAGTGACAAGCTTTTCCGAACACCAATTTATAAGGAGACATGCCAATGGGTGTTTTGAATGCTGTTCTATATGCCCATAGTGCGTCATCGAGCTTCCTGGACCAGTCGGTTCTTGTAGCGTTCACTGTTTTGGTCAGTACACTTTTAATCTCCCCGTTGGAGACCTCAACTTGTCCGCTAGTTTGCGGGTGATATGGAGTGGCCACCTTGTGTTTAACATCATATTTGGCCAATAATTTCTCAAAGGCTCGGTTGCAAAAGTGTGTGCCCCCGTCACAAATGATGGCCCTTGGAGTCCCAAACCTGGTGAAAATATTCTTCTTCAAAAATCCCACTACCACCTTAGCATCATTGGTAGGTAGTGCTGCAGCTTCCACCCATTTGGACACGTAATCAACAGCAACAAGTATGTACTTATTTCCGTATGAGCTAATGAAGGGCCCCATGAAATCTATTCCCCAGACATCGAATACTTCCACCTGCTGGATTGGATTCATTGGCATCTCATGACGCCGAGAGATGTTTCCGGTGCGTTGACATTCGTTGCAACCTTTCACCCACAAGTGTGCATCCTTAAATACCGTCGGCCAATAGAAACCGGCCTCGAGTATTTTGGCAGCTGTACGAATTCCTCCAAAGTGCCCGCCGTATGCTGAAGCGTGACATGCCTGCAAAACAGAAGATTGTTCTATCTCGGGGACGCATCTCCGGATCATGTTATCAAGACATATCCTAAACAAGTATGGTTCATCCCAATAATAATGCCGACTTTCACGAAAAAATCTTTTCCGCTGGACCGATGATAGGTCATAAGGAACAATGCCACCGGCCAGATAATTAGCGTAGTCAGCATACCATGGAGCTTCCAGGAGAGTAGTTGTGAGCAATTGCTCGTCTGGAAAAGTTTCCAGAATTTCCCCACTCTCTTTGACAAGTTCAGCTCCTTCAAGTCTTGACAAATGGTCGGCTACTTGATTCTCAGTGCCTTTTCTATCTCTGATTTCGAGGTCGAACTCTTGGAGAAGCAACACCCAACGAATTAGGCGTGGCTTAGAGTCCTTTTTATCAATTAGATATCTTAAAGTTGCATGGTCTGTGTAGACGATTACCTTTGATCCTATGAGATAGGACCGAAATTTGTCGAATGCAAACACAACCGCTAGCATCTCCTTTTCCGTCACTGTGTAGTTTAGCTGTGCTCCACTCAGAGTTCTGCTTGCATAGTATATTGGATGCATCGGTTTATCTTTCCTCTGGCCCAGTACTGCCCCCACTGCATAATCACTTGCATCGCACATTAACTCAAACGGTTGATCCCAGTCTGGGGCAATGATGATGGGTGTTGTGACCAGCCTCTTTTTCAATTCCTCAAAAGCAATCCTGCATTCGTCAGTAAAAACAAAAGAATGGTCTTTCTCAAGTAACTTACAGAGAGGGTTTGATATTTTGGAGAAGTCTTTAATGAACCTCCGGTAAAAACCGGCGTGTCCAAGAAAGCTTCTTATGGCCCCGACGGATGTTGGTGGAGGCAACTTTGCAATGATGTCAACTTTAGCACGGTCCACCTCAATGCCTTTGCTTGAAACCCTGTGCCCAAGTACTATACCTTCTTGAACCATAAAGTGGCACTTCTCCCAGTTTAGTACTAAGTTTGTTTCCATGCATCTTTGTAATACTCTATTCAGATTGGCTAGGCATTCGTCGAATGAATTTCCAACCACTGAGAAATCATCCATGAACACTTCCATAATGTCTTCTACCATGTCAGTGAAAATAGCCATCATGCACCTTTGAAAAGTGGCAGGTGCATTGCATAGTCCGAATGGCATCCTCCCGAAGGCGAAGATACCATAAGGGCATGTGAAGGAGGTCTTTTCTCTATCTTCGGGGGCTATGGAGATTTGATTGTACCCCGAGTATCCATCCAGAAAGCAAAAGTGAGATCTCCCTGCCAACCTGTCAAGCATTTGATCAATGAAGGGAAGTGGGAAGTGATCCTTGCGAGTGGCTAGATTCAGTTTCCTGTAGTCCATGCATATTCTCCATCCGGTGACGGTTCTTGTTGAGATCAGTTCATTGTTGTCGTTTTTCACCACCGTCATGCCTCCTTTCTTGGGTACACATTGGACCGGACTCACCCAGCTGCTGTCTGAGATTGGGAAGATTATTCCCTGCATCTAGCCACTTTATGACCTCCTTCTTCACCACTTCCTTCATGTTGGGGTTCGGCCTTCTTTGATGTTCCCTGGAAGGTTTATGTCCATCTTCCAGGAGGATTTTATGCATGCAATAGGCTGGGCTGATCCCTTTTATGTCTGCCATGGTCCATCCGATGGCGGTCTTGCATTCCTTAAGTACCTGTATAAGCTTTTGAGCCTGCACATCTAACAAACTGGATGAGATAATAACAGGTAATGTGGAGTTAGGGCCTAAATATTCATATCTGAGATGTGATGGTAGTGGTTTAAGTTCAAGCTTTGGTGGCTCTTCTATGGATGGCTTTGCTGGTGGGTTTTCTCTTTTTTCTAGGTGTAGGGGTTCGAATTCGATCTCTCGCTTCCAAAATCCCTTCCCTTCCAAGGATAATACCCATTCGGCCAGACATTCACCATTTACTTCTTCCATGTTCATCAGGCATGCTTGCAGTGGGTCTTCGATAGTCAATTCTGCATCGTCGGTTTCCACTATTACATCAACCGCATCGATTAGAGAGCAATTTGCGAACTCGCTAGGGCGCCTCATGGATTTTTGCACATTGAAGATGATCTCCTCATCGTTCAACCTCATCTTGAGTTCCCCGGTTTCACAGTCAATTATAGCTCTTCCAGTAGCTAGGAATGGTCTTCCCAGGATTAGGGGAATTTCTTCGTCGACCCTGCAATCAAGAATAACAAAATCGGCGGGAAACACGAACTTCCCAACCTGGATTAGCACATCATCTATAATACCAAATGGACACTTAACCGTCCTGTCAGCAAGCTGTAAAAGCATAGAGGTGGGTCTGGCCCTCCCAATACCTAACCTCTTATAGATAACTAAGGGCATGAGATTAATGCTTGCCCCCAAATCGCATAAAGCCTTAGTGAAGGCATAATTCCCTATAGTGCATGGGATGGTGAAACTACCTGGATCAGGATAGCTTCTCAGCAATGGGTCTAGAGACCACTGCACTACAAGTCTGTGTGAGTGTAACTGTGGCCAAGTCTTGGAAATCAAATTTCCGCGACATTAAATCCTTCATCATCTTAGCATAACCAGGCATTTCTTTTAAAGCTTCAATTAATGGAATGTTTACCTGGATTTGCTTGAGCATCTCGAAGAACTTTTTGTATTGTTCCTCTTTTTGGTGTTTGGCCAACCTTTGGGGGAATGGTGGTGGAGGCCTCTTCTTCCCGGTGACTTGGGATTTATCTTTGTCTATCGCTTTTTCTTCAACCTGCTGCTCTACCTGTTCGGCTACTTTTTCCGCTCCCTGTTGTGCTTCTTTATTATCAGCAATTGGTTGGACCGTGGCTTTTGTTAATCCTGTGGATTCATCCAGTTCAATGTGCAATGGCGCAGGTGTCTCAGCCTGTCTGTCAATATTTTCACTTTCATTCTCAGCATCAAGATCTCTACCGCTTCTCAGAGTCACTGCCATTATTTGCTTTGGGATTTGGTCCTTTGGGTTCGTTTGAGTATCTGCAGGTAATTTCCCTTGAGGCCGATTGTTTAGTGACATAGCAATCTGCCCCATCTGCACTTCCATATTTTTGATTGTTGCGTCATGTGCATCTATTCTCTCATTGGTTTTGGCATTTGACCCGATTACCTGCTGCATCATAGCTTTCAATTCTGCAAACTCATCGTCATGTCTACCCCCTTGCTGTGGTGGAGGTGGATAATATCCCTGCTGCTGATTGCCGAAATTCTGAGGTCTAGGATATGGAGCCATGTTGTGTGGTGGCCTCATACCTGCTGCATTGAATTGTGGCTGGGGAGGTCTGTATTGCATTGGAGCATGTTGGCCCCAGTTTTGATTACCTTGTCGCCGTCCTCCATAGTTAGCCACATAGTTCATATCCTCATGCTGATGATGATGTTCTTGGTCTGCAGCCCATGGATTACCTATGGGTTGGCTAATGCAAGATGTGCATAACCCACCATTGGTAGTGTCTACAATGTGAACTTGCTGCTTAACCCCTGATTCTTCCACTTTCTTTGTCAGGATGCTCATTTGTGTCAGTAAAGTTGCCACGTTCTCCTCCAGAGTGTTGGATGGATCCAGAGGTACAGAGTGTACTACTGGTGTGATAGGAGCATTCCTGGTCGTCCACCGAGAGTTTTGAGCCATCTTGTCAAGCAAATTTTGGCCTTCTCCCCAAGTTTTGCTCAGAAAAGCCCCACCTGCTGAAGCATCTACAATATTCTTCATACTATCTGAAAGCCCCATGTAGAACCTTTGACCCAACATCCGCTCAGGAATCCCATGGTGAGGACACATAACAAGCATACCTTTGAATCTGCCCCAAGTTTCATGTAGTGTTTCCAATGGTTTTTGTTTGAAGCTCACAATCTCATCAATTTGTTGAGCTGTTTTATTGGGTGGATGAAACTTGTTGTGGAATTGTTTGACTAACTCATCCCAAGTTGCAATGGAGTTTATTGGGAGTGAGTTTAGCCATATCTGTGCTGCTCCTGTAACTGAGAATGGAAAAAGTAGTAATCCGATAGCTTCCGGAGTTACATTCGGTTGCCTTTGTGTTTTGCATATTGATAGAAAGTTTTTGAGGTGCTGCTGTGGATCTTCAACCTGAGACCCAGAGAATAATCCCTTGTTTTGCAACAAGTGAAGCATGTTGTTGGTAATCTGGAAAGACTCAGCTTGAATTGCTGGCACAACGACGGCAGTTGCCAAATTATCCGCTGTGGGTTGTGCCCAGTCGAACAATGCACCTTCTTGTGCCTCCCGTGCCTCTTGCATGTTTAGCCCTGCTTGCTGGTTTTGAGCGTTCATGTCACCCATGTCGAAGTCTAGTTTGATTGGTTGTTGAGATTGTTGAATTTGTTTGATGGCTTTGTTACGTGCCCGGAAAGTTTGCTCGGGGTCTGAGAGTCCTTCAATTAGTTCTCCAGTCCTTGCAGATTTTCTAGGCATGCACCTGAATACCCAAATCAACAAACGTCAAAATATTCAATGTAGAGTGTAGAAAGAACCTGAATACACAAGAATCTTGAAGTTCTGGCAATGGCAATTGATAATTCCGTTAATTCCCCGACAACGGCGCCAAAATTGATTCACGTCCAAGCAACGGTCGTAGTCAATATAACTTGGTTTAATAAGTCCAAGATCGATCCCACAGAGAATTAACCTATCAATCACAACTTTCACAACCCAAGAGCACTTACGAATCAAGTTCCCAAAATTTAGAATATCTTTGTGTATGATTTTCGAATAGCTAGTTTGCAAGAATTAAAGAATGCTTTAAAAGAAAGAATTGAATGTTGAATAAAACAATATAGAGAAGAACTAAGGTATTGATTTCCCCTATTGATGGAATCCCTTATCGTTATGCTCATACAAATTGTTAATATATTCTATCAATCATGAACGCTATGTGTATTGTAACCCTCTCCCGAGCAATTACAATAATTTACTAGTGCACTCTCCCGAGCTACCCTAGCTAGCTTTAATTTGAATAGTTCACTTTAGATTGCACCCAAGACTTCGTTATTCCTAACCCCGTCTTTACGCCTAAAATTATAGATTCCTCTAATAACCTAGGTGTGGTGTTGTTCAACAATAAACCTAAATATGCACTCTTTTCCAAGTTATGCACACTAAATAGGCACCGCTAATTGGGACGTCTACCAATTAACTACAATAAGAATGAAGTTGAACAAATAGAAATCTAAGTCACAATTTGTAATCACATAAACGATAAGTTCATCAATCAATAGGTTCCATCAAAACCTTAGAAAAGAATTTAGCTACTCATGCTTGAAGAAACAAAAAGAATAATAATTGAAATCATAAAGAATTGCTTGATATAAAAATAAAGAAAGAGTTTTGAGAGGAATCTCTCCTACTAAAACCTTGCAAAAGTATTGAAGAAATAAAGTACATGCCTCTATGGGGCAAACTAGGAGTTTATATAGAGGTTTTAGAGCTAAGAAAACAAATTAGAGTCCAATTAGGATAACTGCCGCTGGGACCTCCGCGGTTCGTTCGCGGCCGCGAGCGGACCGCGAACAGTCAAGATTCAGAGGGCTTCGTTTTTCGCGGTTCATCCGCGACCGCGAGTGGACTGCAGATGAACAGTGCTTCTGTTTCTTCACTGCTTCGTCCAGCCCTCTTCACTTTAGCTCTTCTCTTGGCCTTTTCATCAACTTATGGCTTCAAAATGGCTTTTTAAAGCATCCAATGCATCACATGTACCTGTAAAACACAATCAAACACTAATCAAAGCATTTTGTCCTTTTAACAACATTGTTCTTATAATAAAGTGTGATTATTTAGGGTATAATTATAGTCAAATTCACCTATTATCACCTTTTCCTCGTGAATTAGCCTCTGAATGTCTCGAATCTAATCACAAATAATTCAATATAGTCAACACAAACTTTGGGAATCAATACCATATGAAAATACTAATTTTTCTAATAATAATCCAAAATTGATCTAAAAAATTGATAGTGGGGCCCACATCTTGGAACCCAACAAAAGTTACAAAATATGAACGCCCATTCAACCACTAGTCCAACCATACAAAGTTTTTACCAAATTTCGACATCAACTCGACCTCCAAATCCTCAAATCTTATTTTCAAATCCCCAAGCCCAAATCCTCGAATTTCATTTCAAAAACATGTAATCTAGTCATAATTCAATATTATTGACTAAAAATTGATCACAAGTGACTTACCTCAAGATTTCCTGTGAAATCTCGCTCAAAAATCGCCCCAAACCGTGTTCTTTTTGTCCAAAAATGCCAAAATTCTATAAACCTTCGATTTTTTTTATGTCCAAGGGTTTCACTTATGTGATACACTTGGACCCATCTACAGTCTCGCAGATGCGAGCCTTCACATTGCTTCTGCGACTTTCCGCACTTCTACGGACAACAAGACTGCTTTTGCGATCATGCTTCTGCTTGACATTGCCGCTTCTGCAAGGATTTCTCACAAAGCGCCCTTGCGCTTTTGCGATTGAACCCTCACAGGTGTGACGCGCTTGTGCAGTCCACCTGCTTGCTTATGTGATTAGTTCCCCAGCCCATGCCCAGCCGCATCTGTGATGGACAACTCACTTCTACGAGCTCGCACCTGCGGTCAAAAATCTGTAGGTGCGATTACACCAGACCTAGAAATTTTCTAGATTTTCCTTAAGTCCAAATTTTGTCCGTTAACCATCCGAAATCCACTCGAAGGCCTCACGACCTCAAATAAATATACCAGCAAGTCCTAAAACATGACACGGACTCATTTGGTGCCCCGAATCACATCAAACAACACTAAAAACACGAATCACTCCCCAATTTAAGCCTAATGAAACTAAGAAATTCCAACTTCTACATTCGGTGCCGAAACCTATCAAATCAAGTCCGATTGACCTTAAATTTTGTACACAAGTCATATATGAAATAAAGTCAATTTTCGGAATCTGATTTCGAGCCCGTTATTAATAGAGTCAACTCCCTATCAAACTTCCAATCTTTCAATTCCTTATTCTGTTATTTCAAGACATATTAAACTATGAATCTTAGAATAAATATGTGAAAATACTTCTATGTCCCAAATCACCATACGCAGTTATTGGCACCATTCCATTCCAGGGTTATTTACACATATTTCATTATCTGGTCACTTATTTCACTTAAGCTTTAAATATTGGAACTAATTGTTCCATTTCATCCTGAAACCTTCCTGACAAGTCACATAATGATAGCTGAACACGGAGCAGTAAATTGAGGAATGGGCATGTAATACTTAAAATGACTGGTCGAGTCGTTAAATTTTCCCCCTCTTAAACAAACATTCATCCCCGAACGGGTTTACAATTGTCACACCTCCTTTTTACCGCACCCGCGAGGATGCAAAGAGTTTTTCCAATTAAAGGACAATCGAGATGGGATTTATTTAATTATTTCAGAGTCGCCACTTGGGAGATTTATGGTGTCCCAAGTCACCGGTTAAATCCCGAATCGAGGAAAGGTTTGACTCTATTTAACGGTCCGCGAACCAGAAATCCGGATAAGGAATTCTGTTAACCCGGGAGAAGGTGTTAGGCATTCCCGAATTCCGTGGTTCTAGCACGGTCGCTTAACCGTCATATTCGGCTTATTTATCTGATTTTTTACAGTTATGTACTTAATGCAAATTAATATCCTTTTACCGCTTTTATTACTATTATTATTTACGAAAGAGAATGTTGCCTAAAAATATGTTTCGAATCACGTCACATGAAATGCACCCGGATCCTCGACACATTCTTATTCAACATTTTGGGATTTGGATTTGGGCCGCATGAAATGCACGCCCGTATTTAAGAAGGTAAAATTATTAAAATACGCGCCTAGAGCGATTACTCATTTACATTTTTTTTGAGAAGGCCAGGAAATTCGCTAAGAAACGGCACATCTCGAAATCCAAATATTTTACATATACATTTATGAGGGCCCCGCGATTTGTACAATTTTGTTAGGCGAGGCATAACTCTAATTCTAATTTAAAAGCAAACTACATCCCGCTATATTTATTTAAGAGTTAATTCAAGATTATTTAAAACATGTTGCAAGCCACACTACATGAAATGCGCCTGTGGTTCCTGACACGCTTTATTTAACCTTGTTCAAAACTGGAGTCGGGTCACATGAAATGCACCCCCAATTCCTTTAATCTAATTACGTCGTTCAGTTAAAGAATAACGAACCAATTTCTATAATGACAAAGTCGTATTCAACTATAACCGATTCGAGTAAACATACGACTAGACAACTAAGTGAGCAGATTCAAGACTAGGGTGAACAATTACACGAAGAACTTACTTTGAATTCTAGATATCATTCAAAGAGCAACTGGCACTTATTTTTTTTTTTTTTTTTGCGAATTCAAGATATCATTTCTCAACTATTCCACAACCTACGTTACAAGTTCCACTTAGTATATAGCAAATCCCAAAAAGTGAAAGTTGTAGCTAATTTGCCAATAAACGAGAATGAGACCATAAAAGTCGGCAATTCTGATAGTACACTTAAATACAGATTACAGTTTTATGGGTGGACAAAGCATGAATAGCTCACATAGTTCGGCCTAACTTTGGCCTAATGGAAAATACCTGACTGATATTAATTACTAAATGCACTGTTTTAACATTTGTGACTCACGAATGTTATTAACTATCGATTGACTTATCAGGAGGTGAAATGAACTTATATCTTGATCAATGGGGTAGAAAAGCTTCATTCCAAATCAACCAAATAGAATAAAATGTAATCCATGAAAAATTGTTTTTTTTTTTGAATCCCAACAGATCAGTGAACTGAAATGTTATACTAACTTCAAAGTCGAAGTATGGCCTCAATCCAATCACAAAAGAAAACAGTATTCAAATGCAGCACAATGGCTACATTGATAAATCTCGACTTGGATAAATCCACTTCAATGTTTATACATTCTCATACATTAAAAGGTGAAATGAATACCTGGAAATGAGGGTAAAAGGAGTCAGATGCAGCAGTAACAGTAACAGAACTTCAACAGCAAGAAAACAACCAGTAGAACCAAACACTCAGCACCAAACAGTGGCCAAAACAGACCACATCAGTAGCCAAGATACAACACTAACAGTAGCCAAGAGACAACACTAACAGTGGCCAAACACAGTCACTTAGCAAACCAAACACAATCACTCCAGCAAACCAATGACAATCTCTCAGCAAACCAGTAACACCACCTCGACCAACAAAACAAACGACCCAAAATCTATGCAAGGGATATATGTGAACTTCAAATAGGAATCCTATGAAACAATAGTTATTCTTAATCTCTCTATATCCTTTTGTATCTGTGTCTGTGTCTTAATCTGTGTATCTATCCCCCTGTATAAGTCCCTCTGCCTACTGTTTTATAGGCCAAAAATAGAACAGCCTTCCCCCCATGTGCACCCCTTTAGCTTTTGACTATTATAATACTACACAGCCACAGTATTCCCTCTGTTCTCCCATCATCAATGTTTAAGTATGGGTCTGTTTTCTTTTCTAATTCTAAAGTTCCACAATTAAGTGGAATCCATGTTGTTTCGCAGGCTTTACTGACTACACCCATGTGTCCAGCAGTTTTGAGCATCTTAATTATTTTAATCTCTAAAGCTATATCTGATATCTGCTTATGACCATAATAACAACACATTACCACAATTATGATAACAGTGATTCCCAGGGACGGGCAAAACAAAGGAAACACGAAGCTAATTATTCGACGACCCCAATCGAATCGAATAATCGTCTTATAACATATACAATTAACAATAAGGAACGTCGACCAAATAAAAGGTCGTTTGGAGGCGGGCAGAACGAATTCGAAAGACAAAGAATAAGAAAATCCAATGAGATAAATTACACAAGTAAACGGATGTTAATAAAACACAAACAGAACAAAAATGAAAGGAAAATCACCTCAGGAAATCAGAATGACCTAGGTTCGAACTCGGCTTGCCCATTTTGAGGTCAAATGAACCTTAATCGAAGTGTTCTCAACCGAGAACAACCCGAATAAAGTCCATTGGACCCCAAAATCTTGATCAATTTGGCCTAATTCGTGATTTTAGATTTTAGGGTTCTTGAGAGGGAATTTGGGGTTCGACCTCTTCCGGTCAGATTCGAACTAAACCAAACTTGGTTTAGTTATGAGGCAGGTCAGAGAGGCATGGGGTATCAATTTGGGGTCGATTGGTGTAGGTTGAGTTTGGACTCGAATCTTCGATTGAAGATTCGAAACGATAGAGATTGATTCGAGCCAAATGGGTAAGGGATTCATGTTCATGGTGATTTTGTGGTTTAGGGGTGTTGTTTTGGTAGCCGGCGGCGTCGTTGCCGCCGGGTTTTGGGCGGTGGGATATGGTGGCGGCTAGGGTTTCGTTCTTGTCTCTGATAGAGACGATGAAAGGGGTGTGGGATATGAGGTTGATTAACGGGTTTGGGGGTATTTTGTATACTGAAAATAGGCGTTTAATCAGAGCCGTTGGATTACAACATCCAACGGCTAAGATCTGCTACAATACCAGAAACGGGGTCGTTTTGGAGGGCGACAGGGGCGGGTCGGGCGATTAATGAAGACTGGGCTAGCTTTGGGGTGGGTTGGTTTGGGCTTTGGATTCGATTATATGATCTGGGCTCAATCCGAGTTTTCTCTTGTTTTTTTCAACCTTTTCCTTCATTTTTTTTTCTTTTAATCCTTAATTTAGTAAAACAAAATTTTAATTACACTACAAGAAATCAATTGGATTATAAGAAATACTAATTAAGTTATACTAACGATTAACATCATCAATTAAATATAAGTCACACGATTGAGACATTAAATACAAACAATACATATTTTTGTGATTTTCCATTTTGTCAAATTATTTTGGTTATTTTCGATTGTAAATTAACTCCTAAGAATGCAAGCACAACATTTTTTGTATTATGTTCTTTTTCCTTAATTTAAACAAATGAACATGCTTAGACAAATACAAACAACTATCCAAAAAATGTCACGAAAAATCTAAAAAGAGCACACACGAAAAGATTATTTTACT
Organism: Nicotiana noctiflora; assembly: GCA_032618575.1. NCBI lineage: Eukaryota > Viridiplantae > Streptophyta > Magnoliopsida > Solanales > Solanaceae > Nicotiana > Nicotiana noctiflora. The sequence continues at coordinate 130,959 of JASVEL010000383.1, read as the reverse complement.
TTTGAATTTTTGGGAGTAATTCTCATATAGGGCGAAAATCACGTGCTCACAGCTGCCCCTCTTTGCGCGGAAACATGAAGAGTTTTCGTGCAAAGATAAGTGAGCGGATACGAGCGATTTTTGCCCGTTCGAGCACTCCGTATGAAGCATTTTTGGAAAAGCTTTGACCGAACCTTGCTTCAAAGGTCTCCTACATATCCCTGGCTAAAAGGGAATCAGGTCAATGTAGTTCGGGAAGTTCTGGTAGCTGGGACTACCATGACTGTTGCGATCTCGCTGCTACTGCCGTTACTGCTGTTACTGCTGTTGCCACTGCTTAGCTGATCTCCTTGTTACACCGTACTAAGCAACAAAAACAAGAAGCTAGACTAAGTTACAGTGCTACAAGTTCTCATCTATCCTTTTTGACTTGATCTTGTCGCTCTCCTTGCCATCCTGTCTGACTTGGCGTTCCTTCTGATGCTTCTTCTCTTCTGACAATTGTTATTTCGGCCTATCTTGATTGCCGAACCCCGACCATTGGTCCCTTCTTTGTGATCTTCGAACTATTCTCCTTCGAAGTCTGAAGCTATCTTTCCGACCCTTGTTGCCTTCCTTTGATTATGAACGGGAGTTCATGCTGGGGATTTCCGTTATATTCTACCGCTTTCCTCAACCAACTTCAAAAATAAATCGCCATTCCTCTCTTCAGGCGGGCTCCTGACTTCAACATCTTTTGAAAATAAATCGCCATTCCTCTCTTCAGGCGGGCTCCTGACTTCAACAACATCTTTTAAAATAAATCGCCATTCCTCTCTTCGGGCGGGCTCCTGACTTCAACATCAACTTATAAAATAAATCGCCATTCCTCTCTTCAGGCGGGCTCCTGACTTCAACAACATCTTTTGAAAATAAACGCCATTCCTCTCTTCAGGCGGGCTCCTGACTTCAATCATCAACTTTTGAAAATAAATCGCCATTCCTCTCTTCGGGCGGGCTCCCGACTTCAACAACATCTTTTGAAAATAAACGCCATTCCTCTCTTCAGGCGGGCTCCTGACTTCAACAACATCTTTTGAAAATAAATCGCCATTCCTCTCTTCAGGCGGGCTCCTGACTTCAATCATCAACTCCGAAAATTAAACGCCATTCCTCTCTTCAGGCGGGCTCCTGACTTCAACAACATCTTTTGAAAATAAATCGCCATTCCTCTCTTCAGGCGGGCTCCTGATTTCAACAACATCTCACTAACTCCATCCCCTCCATGTCGCCTTCTTTTGCTTCCTGCACCACTTTCTTCTTCCTGCATCGCTTCTTGGGCCATCCTTTCTTCCGAATTACCTTGTTTTGGAATTGCTTTCCTTCCGGGTTGTGTTATTTTTCTCTTGACTGCTGGGAATGTCTTTGGAACTAATTACTTACCTGCTGGGGTAATGCTGCTGGGGAAAATCTTCTTTATTTCCTCCTTTTCTACTTCCTTCAGAACCTTTATTCTCTCTCGAGATCGCTGAGGATTGAAGTGTCATCAGCTGGGGATTACCCTGTCGGGGGATCCCCTTTCCTTCTTCCTCTTTCCAAACCTCCTTCGGGGCTCGCGCTTCGCTCCCTTGAAAAACTTGTAGGATATGATGCTGCCGGTGAAATCTCGAAATCAATGTTTCATTTTCCGAGGACTGCTGAGGGTGATACCGGCTTCTTGCCTTTCTGAACGCAAGCTTCCTTGTTTTGTCATGTCTGTTGGGGGTATAATTTCCTCTATCACAGCTTGTTGTTTTCTTTCTTTCAAAGCTGCCGGGGATAACCGGGTTCAAAGATCATTTCCTCGCGTTATCTGGATTCTTTCCCCAACCAGGTATTTGGTTTCGAGAAAATTTTCGCAACGGGAGAAAATTTTCTGCCCCAGTTTGAGAATCTTCTTCGTGGCATGCTTTTCTGCCAACAACCCCTCTTCTTTCCCTGTTTCAAATCAAAGAAACTTTGTTAGTTCAAAACATTGTGAGCGGTTGTGCCGCTCCTGTGGGGTGGTTTTTCCTTTTCCCCTTTCCCTTGCTCGGGGTTATCAGAACTTGCTGGGGATGTTATTATTTGATGATACTCATGCTGGGGGTGGGTTTTTCCATTTATCCCTTCCCCGTTCTGTGTTTCTCAACTTGCTGGGGGTTATTTTGTTGAAGATGAGATTTCCTTTCTTCCTTTACCACTCTGTGTTGTCCGACCACCTCGGAACTTGCTGAAGATAACACTGTCGGTAGATTTTCATTTCCTCAAAATTGGTGTTTCACTCTTCTTGAAGGTTGTTGAGGATGACACTAGTTCGAAGACCATTTCCCTTAAGACTTTCCTTCTTCCCCAAGTGGGATTGACTTCCAGAAAATTTTCAAACTGAAAAGAAAATTTTCTGCCCCAGTTTAATAATCTTCTTCGCACCCTACTTCTCTGCCGTCAATGGCATTTCCTTGCTTTGCATAATAATTGGAAAGTTGGTGGCAAGTTTTGAAGTCATTTCTCACTTGTTCTGACTAGACAGACCTTGATGGGGAGTTTTTTGATAAAAATGAGAAAGATAAAAAGAAACAAAATAGAAGACAAAGGAAAAAGAAAATGACTCTCTAGCAAGAAATATCTACAAAACTTATCAAACGCGAATACCAACTCCACTGGTCATGACATGCACATGTGGTCTATCCTTCGTCTTTCCGATTTCTGTCTCGTGATTTCCATCTGATTATCGCCTTTATTCGACCTGTAGTGCCCGAAGGGTTTTCACTTTCAAGCCTCTCTCATTTTGATTTTCTCTCAGCTTTCGTTGTCTTATGGTGCTTGTGAAGGTTTTCACCGGTAAGATTCTCTCATTTGTATCACTTTTAGCTGGGGATTGGGGTGTCACTGCCAAGACTCTCTCGTATTTCCTTTCTGCTGAGAATCAATGTCTTTTCTGCTGAGAATCAACGTGTTATATTATGATAGGACTCTATCCCTCGCCTGACGTGGCATCTTTTGAAGACTGATCGGAAGGTCTTTCTTTGGACCGTAATGTGGGATTTGGATAGGGCTAGAAAGAAAGGGTATTGAAGGCTTAAAACAAAATCAATTTTGGGTTCAAAATTTACAACCTTCGGACCTAAATTTATTTACAATAAACACAATTTTTCTTTGCCCCAGTTTTATACTTGGGGATTTTTATTTCTTTATTTACACTATGACCGAGCTGTGAAGCGCCTACGTATCCTCTTTAAGGAATCAGGTCAAACGTAGTTCCCAATTCCTCTTTTTCAAGTTTCTTTTTTTTTTCTTTTCTTTATCTCTTTTTGTTGTTTTCTTTTCTTTATCTCTTTTTGTTGTTTTTTTTTTCTTTACTTTTCTTTATCCCTTTCTTCTTTTGCCTTTCAAACTTGTGTTTCTAGTCTTTGCAACTAATTCCGAAGGAGGGGATGAAAGAATTTAAAATAAGGCTCAAAGGGTTGACGATGGATAAAGTGTTTAGATAGCAGAACAAAATGCCTTCGTCATTCCAATCTTCAAAACATGCCAAGTGTAAACAACACAATTAATACTCACCATATCTTTAAAGCACTATTGGGCAACACTCTCATTATGAACGATCCCATGTCAATTTTGGCCAGCTTTACTTTCCCCGGTTTCAGATGACTCGGGATCCAAATAGTCTCAAGTTGTTTTTGTTTCCTTTAGATGACCCGATCATCTTCCAATTGCTTAATGATTAACTTTTAGAATTAAGCCATAATTATGTGTGCGCATGTCGTGTCACTAGATTCGGCGTTTGAGCACAAGACAAATCTAAAGGATAAAAAAACTTAACAAGTAAAATGACCGGAACTAACAAAAGACCGAAAGCTTCATTAAACTAATGACGAAATGCTTCAATGACAAAACAAGCAAAACAAACTAGAGTACAGCCCTGAAACAAAACTGGGCAAGACCAAAGCAAACTGCTAGGACAAAAGGGTTTGACCACAAAAAAAAAAAAAAAAAAAAAAAAAAAAACCCTGAAAATAACTCGGACAACAAAATGACGACAAAATGAACCACCAAAGCTCCATCTAGCTGACCAAAAGATGGAGTATCTTCCCAATTGCCAAGCACAACATTTTAGCCACTAAGTTCTGCATCAATATTGCCAAGGCTGCCAACCGCTTCAACATTTTTAGCTCCAGTCGGTACACCCCCCAGGGGATTTGTGTGCCCCATGTCATCATCATCGACCACAATCAACCACCCTTTTTGAATCATTCTTTCTATTTCCCTTTTCAAGGTACGGCAACTCTCAATATCGTGCCCTATGACATTGGAATGGTATGCACATCGTGCAGTAGGATCGAAGCTTCTTGCACGTGGATCGGGAGTGTATTCGGGGAGCGGCGTAATCAAGCCGACATGTTTTAACTTTTCAAACAGACTTGCATAGGATTCTCCGATAGGGGTGAGCGCCTTTTCTCGCTTCAGCAACCTCTCCTCCCTGAACGCCTTATTGGGCCTGAAACCTGACCCGGGGGTTTCCGGTATGTTCGTGGGGGTTGGTAGGCTTTTTGTGGAGCTGGGTACCTGGAAGGTGAAGTACGATTTTGGTTGTCCCGGGGAGAGTAGTGGTGTGGGGGACGGGAGTAGCGTTGTGAAAACATAGTTGGGGGACGAGTAATTGAGTTACTCGAATGGCTGGAGAAGTTGTGATAGGCGGGTATATATGGAGAGTGCGGGAGATCATCCGGCATCGGGTTCATGGTACGGGTAAGGACAGAGTCCAGGAAGCTAGGTGGTGGCGGAGGTGGTGCTTTTCCATCCATCCACGCCCGATACATATCAGCCACGTGTTGTCTCAATATCTTGACCTCCTCTACTAACCCGTGGTTCCGTTCAACCAGTTGTTGTCGGGTACCTGTACCAACCCACTCAGTCTTGAGATTATCTGCCATTGTCCTCCGACTTCGTCTTACGGGGAAGAGTTATTTCAGAACCACAACCAACCACCTTTCTGGAAATGGACACAACAAAACAAAGCCGGCATGTCAGCATTAAGGTATCCCGCTTATTGATCATTCTTTTTTTTTTTTTTTTTTTTTTTTGGTTATGGATATGGTCGAATCCTATGTGGATTGCCTACGTATCATGACCCCGCATGAATCGGACCGAGCGTAGTTCTTGCAAATTAATGCAAGAAATAAAGAGATGTTTATTTGATTTTTTGATTTTTTTTTTATTTGATTTTTTTTTTCGATTTTTTTTTTGAAGGAAAATTATAGAAGCCGACTCCAACTACAAACTTGTGTAGGAGATTTCTACAAGAATAAGAATATTTTTGGTGTCAATTATGACTTTCTACAAAATTGGCCACATAATGGCTTATTTGACAAAATGACTATTTTTGCAAAATTTAATTAAGAAAGATAAACTTGAAATTTTTTTTCATTCCGTGGCTCATGGGGCATCGTCCGACATCACCATAAACCAACACAAGAATATTTTCATAAATTGGCCATATAATGGCTTATTCAGACAAAGTGGCTCTTTTTTGCAAAATTTTATAAAGAAGATATAAATTCAAAATTTAATCCTGGGGCCTATGGGGCATCATTCAGCACCGACACAGGCCAATACAAGACCGAAGAAGTTCAAATGCCAAAAGTGGCTATTTATGCAAGGACCGGCCATGTAATGGCTTATTGGATAAAGTGATTATTTTTGTAAAGTTGAGTGATGACTCAAAACTTGATTTTTTGCGGATACAGCCTTTCGACATTTCCGCGAGGGAATATTTTCAGGCTGTGTCCAAAATTATTTACAAATGACTCAAAGTGGCTATTCTTGCAAAAAGCCTTCCGGTGTCTTTTGAGGGACATTCGGCTTATTTTAAGCAAGAATAGCATCACCCGACTTATTTATAACAAAATCAAAAATTTGACATTTTTTGGTTATTTTTGCAAAAGGGGTATGAACCCGGACTTGATTTTGCGGCTATGGCCTTGCAACATTTCCACAAGGAATATTTCAAGGTTGTGCCCGCAAATTATTAAAAATGATTCAAAGTGGCTATTTTTGCAAAAAAAAAACAGCCTTCCGGTGTCCTTTCGGAAAAAACAGCATCACTTCGATTTATTGAAAACTAAAATTCAACATTTTTGATTGATTTTTTTTGAAAAAGGGTGATAACCCCAACTTGATTTTTGCGGCTACGACCTTTCAACATTTTTGCGAGGGAATATTTCAAGGTTGTGCCCAAAAATTATTTATAAAGATTCAAAGTGGCTATTTTTGCAAAAACAGCCTTCCGGCGTCCTTTCGGAACATTCGGCTATTTGCAAAAACGGCCTCACTTTGATTTTATTGACAAAATTAAACACACATTTTTTTGATTTTTTAAAGGGGTGGTTGGACCCGATGAGGGTTGCCTACGTATCTCACCTAATGGGGAGAATCAAACCAGCGTAGTTCGGTCAAACAAACTACATCTTTAAAGGAAACAAACTATTTATTGTTTTTTTTTTCACACATTTTTTTTTTTAAGTTTAAAACAATTTTTTTTTTTTTTAGTAAAAAAACAAACTATTTTGAAATCACATATTTTTTATTATACAACAAACATTTTTTCCTTTTTAAGTAAAAAAAAAACAAACTATTTTGAAGCTATTTTTTTTTTATTTTGATCAAACATTTTTTATTTTACAACAAACGTTTTTTTTTCTTTTTAAGTAAGTAAAAAAACAAACTATTTTGAGACTATTTTTTTTCATTTTCCTCAATATAAAAAAAAACGGTTAGCCTGCAAGTCTGAAGCAAATATATGCATAAAACAAACAGGATGCAGCAGGATGGTCTTTTCATTTCAGGTCACCTGTCCTAGACGGACCCAACCCCTGTGTTGAGTCCCCTAAGTCAAATGCAACATGATGCAAATAAACGTTCCTACTAGGGATCCGGCATGAAGCTTTGTTATTCTAGGTTTAAAAACCCGGGTTTATTGTTCTAGACCTGGCTTACCCGAACGGACAACTCGAGCCGAGGAGGAGGCAGCAACCCGGGAATACAGAAGCTTCACCGGTTTTGCAACTTATCCAAACCTCGTTCTAAAATGGGAATCGGACACTATACAGAAAAGAAGTCACACGAAGTGCACCCTTCTTCATGATTTAGAAGACTCAGAGAGGAGATTGGTTCCGGCACAATTTATATGTACAGTTCACAAAATATCAAAGCAGTAAAAACAACATTTTGCACATTGATGCCAACATGTAAAAGAATCGGATAATAAAATATGCCAAATACAACAGTTATTCCGAGCTCGAATTCTAAAGATATCCCCAGCAGAGTCGCCAGAGCTGTCACACCTCTTTTTTACCGCACCGGCGAGGATGCGAAGAGTTTTTCCAATTAAAGGACAATCGAGATGGGATTTATTTAGTCATTTCAGAGTCGCCACTTGGGAGATTTATGGTGTCCCAAGTCACCGGTTAAATCCCGAATCGAGGAAAGGTTTGACTCTATTTAACGGTCCGCGAACCAGAAATCCGGATAAGGAATTCTGTTAACTCGGGAGAAGGTGTTAGGCATTCCCGAATTCCGTGGTTCTAGCACGGTCGCTTAACTGTCATATTCGGCTTATTTATCTGATTTTTACAGTTATATACTTAATGCAAATTAATATCCTTTTACCGCTTTTATTATTATTATTATTTACGAAAGAGAATGTTGCCTAAAAATATGTTTCGAATCACGTCACATGAAATGCACCCGGATCCTCGACACATTCTTATTCAACATTTTGGGATTTGGATTTGGGCCGCATGAAATGCACGCCCGTATTTAAGAAGGTAAAATTATTAAAATACGCGCCTAGAGCGATTACTCATTTACATTTTTTTTGAGAAGGCCAGGAAATTCGCTAAGAAACGGCACATCTCGAAATCCAAATATTTTACATATACATTTATGAGGGCCCCGCGATTTGTACAATTTTGTTAGGCGAGGCATAACTCTAATTCTAATTTAAAAGCAAACTACATCCCGCTATATTTATTTAAGAGTTAATTCAAGATTATTTAAAACATGTTGCAAGCCACACTACATGAAATGCGCCTGTGGTTCCTGACACGCTTTATTTAACCTTGTTCAAAACTGGAGTCGGGTCACATGAAATGCACCCCCAATTCCTTTAATCTAATTACGTCGTTCAGTTAAAGAATAACGAACCAATTTCTATAATGACAAAGTCGTATTCAACTATAACCGATTCGAGTAAACATACGACTAGACAACTAAGTGAGCAGATTCAAGACTAGGGTGAACAATTACACGAAGAACTTACTTTGAATTCTAGATATCATTCAAAGAGCAACTGGCACTTATTTTTTTTTTTTTTTTTGCGAATTCAAGATATCATTTCTCAACTATTCCACAACCTACGTTACAAGTTCCACTTAGTATATAGCAAATCCCAAAAAGTGAAAGTTGTAGCTAATTTGCCAATAAACGAGAATGAGACCATAAAAGTCGGCAATTCTGATAGTACACTTAAATACAGATTACAGTTTTATGGGTGGACAAAGCATGAATAGCTCACATAGTTCGGCCTAACTTTGGCCTAATGGAAAATACCTGACTGATATTAATTACTAAATGCACTGTTTTAACATTTGTGACTCACGAATGTTATTAACTATCGATTGACTTATCAGGAGGTGAAATGAACTTATATCTTGATCAATGGGGTAGAAAAGCTTCATTCCAAATCAACCAAATAGAATAAAATGTAATCCATGAAAAATTGTTTTTTTTTTTTGAATCCCAACAGATCAGTGAACTGAAATGTTATACTAACTTCAAAGTCGAAGTATGGCCTCAATCCAATCACAAAAGAAAACAGTATTCAAATGCAGCACAATGGCTACATTGATAAATCTCGACTTGGATAAATCCACTTCAATGTTTATACATTCTCATACATTAAAAGGTGAAATGAATACCTGGAAATGAGGGTAAAAGGAGTCAGATGCAGCAGTAGCAGTAACAGAACTTCAACAGCAAGAAAACAACCAGTAAAACCAAACACTCAGCACCAAACAGTGGCCAAAACAGACCACATCAGTAGCCAAGAGACAACACTAACAGTGGCCAAAACAACGCTAACAGTGGCCAAACACAGTCACTTAGCAAACCAAACACAATCACTCCAGCAAACCAATGACAATCTCTCAGCAAACCAGTAACACCACCTCGACCAACAAAACAAACGACCCAAAATCTATGCAAGGGATATATGTGAACTTCAAATAGGAATCCTATGAAACAATAGTTATTCTTAATCTCTCTATATCCTTTTGTATCTGTGTCTGTGTCTTAATCTGTGTATCTATCCCCCTGTATAAGTCCCTCTGCCTACTGTTTTATAGGCCAAAAATAGAACAGCCTTCCCCCCATGTGCACCCCTTTAGCTTTTGACTATTATAATACTACACAGCCACAGTATTCCCTCTGTTCTCCCATCATCAATGTTTAAGTATGGGTCTGTTTTCTTTTCTAATTCTAAAGTTCCACAATTAAGTGGAATCCATGTTGTTTCGCAGGCTTTACTGACTACACCCATGTGTCCAGCAGTTTTGAGCATCTTAATTATTTTAATCTCTAAAGCTATATCTGATATCTGCTTATGACCATAATAACAACACATTACCACAATTATGATAACAGTGATTCCCAGGGACGGGCAAAACAAAGGAAACACGAAGCTAATTATTCGACGACCCCAATCGAATCGAATAATCGTCTTATAACATATACAATTAACAATAAGGAACGTCGACCAAATAAAAGGTCGTTTGGAGGCGGGCAGAACGAATTCGAAAGACAAAGAATAAGAAAATCCAATGAGATAAATTACACAAGTAAACGGATGTTAATAAAACACAAACAGAACAAAAATGAAAGGAAAATCACCTCAGGAAATCAGAATGACCTAGGTTCGAACTCGGCTTGCCCATTTTGAGGTCAAATGAACCTTAATCGAAGTGTTCTCAACCGAGAACAACCCGAATAAAGTCCATTGGACCCCAAAATCTTGATCAATTTGGCCTAATTCGTGATTTTAGATTTTAGGGTTCTTGAGAGGGAATTTGGGGTTCGACCTCTTCCGGTCAGATTCGAACTAAACCAAACTTGGTTTAGTTATGAGGCAGGTCAGAGAGGCATGGGGTATCAATTTGGGGTCGATTGGTGTAGGTTGAGTTTGGACTCGAATCTTCGATTGAAGATTCGAAACGATAGAGATTGATTCGAGCCAAATGGGTAAGGGATTCATGTTCATGGTGATTTTGTGGTTCAGGGGTGTTGTTTTGGTGGCCGGCGGCGTCGTTGCCGCCGGGTTTTGGGCGGTGGGATATGGTGGCGGCTAGGGTTTCGTTCTTGTCTCTGATAGAGACGATGAAAGGGGTGTGGGATATGAGGTTGATTAACGGGTTTGGGGGGTATTTTGTATACTGAAAATAGGCGTTTAATCAGAGCCGTTGGATTACAACATCCAACGGCTAAGATCTGCTACAATACCAGAAACGGGGTCGTTTTGGAGGGCGACAGGGGCGGGTCGGGCGATTAATGAAGACTGGGCTAGCTTTGGGGTGGGTTGGTTTGGGCTTTGGATTCGATTATATGATCTGGGCTCAATCCGAGTTTTCTCTTGTTTTTTTTCAACCTTTTCCTTCATTTTTTTTTTAATCCTTAATTTAGTAAAACAAAATTTTAATTACACTACAAGAAATCAATTGGATTATAAGAAATACTAATTAAGTTATACTAACGATTAACATCATCAATTAAATATAAGTCACACGATTGAGACATTAAATACAAACAATACATATTTTTGTGATTTTCCATTTTGTCAAATTATTTTGGTTATTTTCGATTGTAAATTAACTCCTAAGAATGCAAGCACAACATTTTTTGTATTATGTTCTTTTTCCTTAATTTAAACAAACGAACATGCTTAGACAAATACAAACAACTATCCAAAAAATGTCACGAAAAATCTAAAAAGAGCACACACGAAAAGATTATTTTACTTTTGAATTTTTGGGAGTAATTCTCATATAGGGCGAAAATCACGTGCTCACAACAATTATACATGGAGTCTCAAATATGTATGGATATCTGCTCCGCGTCTCTCGCTCAGTCTCCCAGGTAGCTTCTTCGACTGGCTATCCTCTCACTGCACTTTCACTAAAGCTATGTTCTTTGACCTCAACTTTCGAACCTGTCGATCTAAAATATCCATCAGCTCCACATCATAAGTCAAATTACCATCCAACTAAACTGTACTGAAATCTAAAACTTAAGATGAATCTCTAACATACTTATGGAGCCCGGGTACATGAAACATTGGATGGACCCTTGATAGACTAGGCGGCAATGCAAGTTCATAAGCCACCTTTCCAATCCTCTTAAGTGTTTTAAAAGGCCTAATATACCGAGGGCTAAACTTTCCCTTCTTCTCAAACCTCAAAACACCATTCATAGGCAAAATTCTAATTAATACCTTCTCTCATACCATATAAGCAACATCACGAACCTTCCTGTCAGCATAAGTCTTCTGTCTAGATTGCACCGTGCGAATTCGATCCTGAATCAATTTAACCTTTTCCAAAGCATCCTGAACTAAGTCAGTACCCAACAGCCTAGCCTTACCTGACTCAAACCAACCTACCAAAAATCGACACCATCTCCCATATAAAGCCTCATACGGAGCCATCTAATTGCTCTAGTGGTAGCTATTGCTATAAGCAAACTCTGGTAGCAACAGAAACTAATTCCAAGAACCCACAAAATCTATAACAAATGCACGTAACTTATCATCCAATATCTAAATAGTGTGCTCGGACTTCCATCCTTCTGAGGGTGCAATGTTGTACTCAATTGAACCTGTGTGCCTAACTCTCATTGTACTGCTTTCCAAAATTATGATGTGAACTGAGTGACCCTATCAAAAATGATGGACACTAGCACACCGTGAAGGCGAATAATCTTGTGGATATAGATCTTCGTTAACCACTTCGAATAATGAGTAGTACTAACTGGAATAAAATGCGAAGGACTTGGTCAACCTATCCACAATCACCCAAATAGCATCAAACTTCCTCGAAGTTCATGGGAGCCCAACTTCAAAGTCCATGGTGATTCTCTCCCACTTCCACTCAGGAGTTTCAAGTCTCTGAAGTAATCTGCCCGGTATCTGATGCTCGTACTTCGTATGTTGACAATTTAAACATCAAGCTACAAATCCCACTATATCCTTCTTCAACCCTATCCCCTAATAATGTTGACTCAAATCCTAATACATCTTCATGGCACCTGCATGAATAAAATATAGCAAACTGTGGGCCTCTCCAAGAATCAACTCATGCAGTCCATCTACACTTGGTACACAGATCCGATCCTGCATCCTTAACAACCCATCATCTCAAATAGTAACATTTTTTGGCATCATCGTGATGATCTTTTTCCTCAAGGACAAGCAAATGGGGGTCATCATACTGACACTCTCTAATGCGGTCATATATGGAAGACCGAAAACCCACACAAGATTGAACCCGATTAGGCTATAAAACATCTAATCTCACAAACTAGTTGGCTACGACCTGAACATCTGAAACAAGCGGCCTCCCACCAATAGGAATAAATACAAGGCTGCCCATACTCACTACCGTTCTACTCAAGGCATCAACCACCACATTGGCCCTTCTTTGGATGATATAACATAGTACTATCATAGTCCCTTAGTAACTCCAATCATTTGCACTATCTCAATTTTAGATCCTTTTATTTGAATAAATGCTGAAGACTCCGATGATTTGTAAATACTTTACAAGATACACCGTAGGGATAGTGTCGCAAAATTTTAAATGCATGAACAATAGTTGCCAATTCTATATCATGAACATGGTAGTTCTTTTCATGTGGCTTCAACTATCGCGAAGCATAAACAATTACTCTACCCTCATGCATTAATACACACCCAATACCAATTCGAGAAGTATCACAATATAAATTATAAGAACCCGATACAGAACGTAAAACTAGAGATGGAGCCATTGTTAAAGTAGTTGTTTACCGTGAAAATAGTAACAACAATTAAATTTATTAATGGGACTCTAAAAATACGCGATCTATATCTAAGCTAGATTGTAAGGGTGATTGGTATTTAAATGTGAAGTAAGACAGTAAATATCGAGTTAGCCAAAGCGATAAACGAACCAGTAATGGGACATTCCCGAGCGTAGAGCAAGCCAGTAGGTACCTCAAAACCAGGCCTCAAGCCTATCTCGGTCTTATTGAGGGTAGTCGAGAAGGGGATAACAGATAAAGATATGAGTAAGTAAGGCTCTATACTATCAATATTTATCTAAATAATGTAGAACATATGAAGAAACAATAAAATGCTAAGCCGACCTCGGGGTCGATGAAGACTGATAATTTAGAAGGAAGAAAGAAAGAGAGAGATATTATTACATTATGGAGAAGTGGAGAAAACATCAGCCCTTTACAAGGTAGGATGCGTCCCCCTTATATAGGCGAGGGGACTCAATATAGTATAGGGTGCATTAAGTGTAAAGATACAAGGATGGGATGCCTCGACAAGACATCATAACCTATAGGCTCAAGCTAACTGTCTATCGTCCCATGACTGCAGCTAGGTTGCAGACAGATCTTCCGACATTCAGGCCACTATAGAGCCATGGATTATACTCAAGATAAGGAGCTCGACCTTGACCTTACTGCCTCAACGTGTCGTCAGGTTACACCGAACAGACCTTGATGGCGGGAAATAAATGCCTCAGATTTGACCGCACATGATAGTCTCTACATTTCCTATATCGAAGTGATAGGAAGCGATACTGAATTATAGTCTCATAGCCTCAAGGCCATTATTACTATGATGTCATCCATATAAGAGCATTAAATGCCATAGCCCTGGAAACCGTGCGGGGCCGCCGTCATATGCGATGTCCGAGGAGCTCAGGAACTGCTTCAGGCACGTCCCTTCTACTTCCCCAGTTGGTTCCTATAAAATGACCCGATCAGCAGATGCTCCTTATCTTTGCCCTTCCTCTAGGATTGTGAACCGAAATCTCAGTTTATTTGGTATATTTTTTATCTTTATCTCTTTTCGAAAGAGCTCCATCATTATTTATTGCCAGGATCTCCATGTGGTACTCCGTCGGAATGATACTGCATCATCGTCCCAATCGGCTAGGGGGTAATAGGTTGGCCCCTTATTTAGAGTAGTGGACCCCTTTCGAGTTTGATATGTCAGAAGATTTCGACATCGAGGCTTCCCTGTCCAAGCCGGCTGATTCGAGCATGTATCTCGATACATTGGCGTTGTGACTAATGTCGAAAATGTGAAGGGTGACTGCCGATGGGATGAAACTGTGAAAATGAGAATTCTTGCCTTCGATAACGATATTACTATTTTCAAGGAGGGCTTTCTTTGCGTATATATCTACTCGTTCACACTAGGTCGCATCAAATTCGAAAAATCTCCTCCCTTGGGAATCGATCCAGTGATCCTTGACTTCTGCATTCGGTATTGAGTGACCCTTGGCCAGATCTCACCATCCTTTTAGAGGATTGTGCTGATGCTCAGGAACTTTACTAAGGAGATCGTGGGTGAAGTTTTCACTCTCAGCCATCTAATTGGATTATACCGTCCTTGGCTGTACCGAGGCTTGATCAAGCTTCGGCAATGGTCCAAGAAACCTTTTCTTGCAAGTGTCGATGAAGGGAAGGACCGAGGGTGGATGAGCAGGTTTGTTTGGGTGCGCACCTAAGACATTATCCCGGTCCAATGGATGCCCTTTCTCGAACGATGGAACTTTTAACGTAAGTATATCTTCTCTTTAATCGTCCTCGGCTTTTTCTTTCGAACGTCGTAATATCCTCTTGGTGACTTTCTCAGGTTCTCCTTGGCATCCCGAGGAGGTTCAAACTTGGAAAGGTGGATCGAATGCTTGGACATGAGGTTCCCGTATCATGTCTTATCGTGGGCCATCATGGCCGATAAGCGCTGGGTGGTTAAGAACCATGGCAAGGTTTCCTTTTTGCAAGTGTCTCGAATTTTGTATTCCCCTTGGGCTCTAATCATCATATTGATGCAGGCCTTAGAGAAAAGATGCTGATGAGTCCACCCTCTGGTGATGAAAAGGAGGCCTTCGGGGTTGGTATGACTAAGAAAAGGAAAACATGAATAGTCGTTGCCCGACCTGATGAGACTGTTGTCTTGATCTATGACTCGGATCCTGGTATAGGCAGGAAAGGTGGTGATGATGGCAGTCCGTTGAGGAGGAGGTCGAGGACCAGTTAGAGGGGTTCGCAAGTGGACCGGTCGGAGGCTGTTGAGTCTGGTACGGTGAGGGCTAGCAAGGCTAAGGAGCCGGAGGTTGTTGATGAGGATGCCGATGTGGGTTCGAACCGCTCAGCCAGATTCGATGTAGCTTCTACCAGTAGGGCTACGGGCTCAGATGGGATGGAGTTCAGAGCCTTCCCAGGGCATGGGCCACTATTCGACGGGGTTGATGACCCGTATGACTTCATCTGAAATTGTTCAGTCTCGTCGGGAGAGTTGAGAGGCATCTAGAGGATGGTTGGTGCCATGGTCGAAACTTCATTCAGAGGGGAAGGCTTTTAGGCCAACATCCTAGATGGCGTACCTGACAGGGCTGATCTTAATGTATCTGACACCATCGATGCAGCGGAGATATCCCTGCGGCAGGTGATAATTTTTCTTTGAGTATTTCTCTTCGCCCTTGGGCGTTACTCATCACTTTTATCAACTTCCTTATTATGCTATAGTGCAAAGAGATATATGAGCGTGTCATATCACGGCTCCGTGGGGAACTTGCACAACACTAGAAAGAGTGTGATGCCATTGCTTTGAAACTGCAAGATTCTGAGTCTCGAGGCATTTGGGAGATGAGGAACTAAATAAGCTTCGAGCCTCTTTAGAGGCAGCACTTTAGGAGAAGACTACTCTTACTGCACACGTATTCCTCTTTTCTATTTTACTCCTTTGATTGGTGTCTATATATGTGTTTTGTGTTCATATATTTTTTATCTTGTTTCGTAACGAAGGTTGACTAGGGAAACTCGAGGATCATCAAGTTAGAAACGGAGGTCTCCAGGATGAGGTAGTGGAAAAAAAATGCAACCAGGGAGTTGGCGACATCACAGAGCCTTCTTTCGGATGCCCTCAAGGAGATTGCTGCTTTGGGCAAGGCTATGCTTGATATGGAATGAGACGTTGCTACTTAGAAGGTGGATGCGGCCATAACGCATGTGATGGACAATAACATATCCCTGGCGGCCGAGCAGAACCAAGCCCGTGATGTTGATCATGCCAAGGCAAAATGGTAGGAGAGAGGTCCTGGAAGAACTTAAGGCCGGAGGCTTTGAGTTATGCGCCAACCTGGATGAGGCACGTGTGATAGAGGAGGCACTGAAGGCTTTAGTTGTTCTTGATGAGGGTGAATAGCATAGCGGCGAGGAGTAGTCTCCGAGCCTTCCTTTCTCTTTTTTTGTATGCCCTTTCTTCTTTATTTTTGTTTCATATGTTCTCCCTTTTGGGAAATCGATACTGGAAAGATATATGACTGTTTTGTTAATATATGGAGGGAGCCTTTATTCCGGTAGTTCTTGTTGCTTCAGGGCACCGATTATCGAGCCTTCAGAGCCCTTTTGTATTTTATAGTCGAGGTTGAGCTGATAGCTTCTACAGGAAGGCGTTGGGGATTCCTCGAGGTCTTCCCCTACTTTTGCAAATTATGTGGGATCCTGGAGTAATTCCGCCATTACATTCCTCAAGGGGAGGGTGACGTTAATGCGATCAAAATTAATTGTCCTATTTGGGTAATTGGTCGATTGTTTCCTGACTCTTATATATTCATCTATCCCTCCCTCAAGCGATGATTCTGCAGTTTCTTTCTCTGAGAAATCCTTCTTTTTTAAAGAGCCAGGTGCCTTTCACGAGCTTCTCCGCTTCTATGCTTCAGGCGTTTTCTGTCTGGATACTCCTGTTTTTACCATTATTCTGCTGTAGCCATAGCTGCCGCTTCGATGTCTGATGTTCAGGCGAAGACTTCTTCCTGTATTCTGCCTTCGGTTGGCGATAGTGGCCCTTCTTTGACATCGGGGGAGCGGTGCCCGGAGTACACCACCTCAAGGGGCGTCGCTATACCGGGAAAACCTCCCAATATTCCGAGCCACCGGGGGCATGTGTCGAGGATTACCTCTTTGGTGGTAGAAGAGTACCTCGAGGTATCAAGAGAAAACGTAGATGGGGGGAAGGTGTGGTCCTGCAAGCCCCGTCCCCGAGGAGAATGTCATAATGTACGTTGAAGGTTTCTTGAGCATGTATACTGTCCTTCTCGCGCTAGGTTCCCCATACCGGTTGTGCTTGATTTTTCGTACAAGGTATCAAGTAACACTAGTGTAGGTTCATCCCTCATTCTGGAGCATAATATACTTGATGAGATACTTTGTCGATAAGGCTGCGATAGATTTTACTCTTACTTACCTCATACGACTATACCGGCCACTACGCTTACAAGGTTTGGTTTCTCTTCTGCGTAGGTCTACCCGAGCTCCCATGATTGGAGGCCAAGAGGATACCATGGATGGATGATCCAGTTTGTTCGAGTTCAGACGACCGACGTTATCACTAGAGAATTCTTACCGTTCCTTGAGAAATGGAGCTCCACACATAAGAACTCTGTTTGAGCTATCTTTTCTCTTCATATGAGGTTGGACTCATAGTTATTTCTTCCCGTCTTTTATTTGTAGCGCCTCATTGGTTTCCTGATGAGGTTTCAGACTTAGCCGAAGGGTCTCGCAAACAGGCAGCATGCTGGACTCCTGATAGGCACCGGTGGCGAGATCTTTTGAAATAGAGGTGGGAGGTAAATTATCATGGTAGGTGTCTGGCGTTTCCTTCCCACTCTTCTCTTTTCTTTTTCAAGGGAGGCCTCCCATTTGCAGATCTGCTCAGTTTCCCTACTGTAGGCACCAGGAGTTCATTTGAGGCGAGATTGCCGGTTTAAGAATTAGGGAGTGCTAGCAAAATGAGAGATGTTCCTTGGCATATGGAGGATTGTGGTGAGGCACCTTCTCCGTAGCAGTTGAGAGGAAATGATTCGGTCGGTCGGCTAGCTTCCGGGACTGAAGTTTTATTAGTCATAGTTTTGGCCCTTGGTAAGGCTCATCATTTTGGTCTTGCGGTGAGTTTTTTCTCGTGATAAGAATGTTCCAGTCAGATATTTTCTTCACACGCTTGGATTATTTTTTCCAAGCTTTTGACAGGCTCAAAGTTGATCTACTTCATCGCGAGACTCTTCTGTAGGAAACTCAAAAAGGGAAAAGTCCCTCCAGCTTCTATGCACAGTAAAGAAAAATGAGCTTGTTTCTCTAAGGTGCAGGGCGAATCGAAGCCACGCCCGGGAGACCCTCTTGGAGAAACATGTATTCCGTTTTGTTGGATCATATTCCCTTCCAGTCTCTTTCACCATCTTTGTCGGTCTTTTAAGTGCTGTTGTTTCAGTTGAAGGGCAAAGAGACTGAGCTGGAGCAACTCTAGGGCGAGGTTGGTGTCGCAAACCCCGAACTTGCTAAGTTGCGAGTGCACATTAGCGCTCATACGGAGGCCAAAGATAGATACGGAGGCCAAAGAGAGAGCTCTAGCCACGATATCCGGTTTTGTGGCACAACTTCAGGCTATTCGTATGAATGACTCCGCTCAGGCAAAGATTATCACGAGGCTCTCATTCGAGCTATCAAGGGCAAAAATTAAGGTATATAATGTCCACGTCGAGGTCATAATAAATAACACCCCGAGCGAAGAAGAAGATGGCGACTTATTCAAAGAGCACCGTTATTGTTAGGGCCAAGTTGATGAAGGCCCTTGAGCGTGCAGGCAGTAGCGGGGAGTTTGAGAGATGCAGATCCCGGAGGGAGACCCTCGAGGAGATTTACACTAGAGGCTTTGATCTCTCAGAAGAGAATAGACATGCCGCGGGAGTGGAGTTTGATGCCAAGTTTCTGGTATCCGATAATGAGGAGAAAGAGGACAGGCCGTAGCTGCTAAAAGGGAATAAAGGGGGATGAACATTCCTTGCCTTCTTTACTGTGTGTATACATATATAGATCCCACTATACGAGGAAGGATGAGATTGTGCCCTGTAATTGATATGTAATAATAATAAGGGGGAGCCCTATAATTTGTAATTTCTGCATTTCTGATTGCTGGAGTTTTTTCACCAGACATATTCAATCCTGGAGTAGACTTTAGGCTTGCATTTCTCGATTACCTTTAGGTTCAGTCTCCGAGTTAGGATCTTGAGTCGAACTTATATTTCCCTCAAGCCCGTTTGGGCTGGAAATAATGATCTCCAGTCTCTTCCCGTCATCGTATGGTGATTTTCTGGGTCTAGTCTTTGAGTCGCATTATGATTCGAGTTGTAATCGACCCTTAAATCTTATCTGAGTTCTTAGCCAGCGATGATGGGCTTTCTGTTGCTAGTTCATTGGGACCTTGCTTAACCAGCAACAATTGCACTTGCGTTGTTTGGTCATGGAGACTTTTGATGTGAGGCCCGGAGGCTTTGCTTAACCGGCGACAATGACACTTACGTTCTTCGGTCGCAGGGACCTTTTAATGTGAGGCCCGAAGGCTTTGCTTTGGTTAAATATTTTAGATCAGGTCTCCGAATCGGGTTACTATTCGAGCTCACTTTAATCCTCAAGTTATCAATTTTTAAGCTGGCGAGAATGGCTCTTACGGTGTATGGTGTAAGGCCCCGTAACATTTTTGTGCTTAAAACCTAGTTACTGTGGTGTCATGGTCCGAATAATGAGTTAGGAATGCGTAAGCTCACCGCGGTTCGGACCCTTGGTAGTGATTTAAGTTTCAAAAATTTAAAGAAATCAATTTTTCCAAAAAGTGTCGATTCTGCGGTCAGGAATGCGATCGTAGTTCTGCTATGCGGACCGCATTCCTACCGCAGAGCTTAGCAGAATGTTTTCAAAAATGGTGTTGAAAATGCGGTCGATATGCGATCGCAGAATAGTTCTGCGGACTGCAGAACTACCGCATAATTTCTCGAAGAGTTTGAGTGTCAAATCTATGGTGCATTCTGCAACTGCAGATCAAGAATGCGGACCACATTTTGGTCGCATTCCGTAACAGAACCTGTGAAAATTTTGAGGCAATTCTGCAGTCAATATGCGGACCGCATGTTGATTCTGCGATCGCAGATGCGACCGCAAAATTGACCGACCCAGATTTTTTGTAAATTTTTGACCCGACCCCTTCTTTAATAAAACACCTTTCTCCATCATTTTATCATGTCTTCTTACCAAAATTATAGAGATAATAGAGGGGTTTTAGAGAGAGAAGTTTATCATCTTTAAGAATTGTTCCAAACATCTAGTCCAAAGGATCCTAGGGCAAAGATTCAACTTCCCCAATCATTTCAAGGTAAAAACCTTAACTATTTTCTCTGATTTTCAGTTTTAAAATGGGTAAAGAAAGGTTTGCATATAATAGCTTTTAAAAATAGAATTTAACACTCATGCATGATTATTGAACTTGATTTTTACTAAAAAGGAAGTGAATAGACGTAAGAGTCCGCAAAACAAGGTCGGCAAAGATAGGATAACTTGGGTAAGCATAAAATAGGAGGTTAAAGGAAGAAAACTCGACACCAGGTATGTATGGCTAATTTTGATTCTTCTAAAATTGCCCAAATGTGTGAGAATTGTTTTGGCATGTGTTAATTTGAAAAATTATATGTAATTCTTTGATTTCATTGTTGGGTATTCAATTGATGTTGAACTACATGTGGTGTGTTATGAAATATGAATTGAAAGATAATAAGAGAACTAGAATTGGTAAAGAACTGAGAACAATTATTGTGGTGGCATATATGGCTTCTTGTGGAAAGAGATGAAACACTTGAATTGTGATAAATTGTTGAACATACTTATGTGGGCCCTCTCGAATATGGAAACATGGTAACTCGGTTGTGAATTCCGTTTGAAAATATTTGAGAATATGAACCGAATTGTAAGTTGCTTATTTGAACTTGTTGTAATTTGGTGTAGTGCCTTATTTGCTGTTTGTGATTATTGTGTTTGAAACTGTACGGTGGGATCGGGTTGCGTGCCGCAACATGAAGTAATAAGGTGCGAGTTGGGGTGATAAGGGTGGCCGAGGTAATAAGGGTGGACGAGGTAATAAGGATGGAAAGCGATCAAAATCGCTAATGAAATTGATATAAAATCATTGATATGAAATTATTGAAAGGAGACAGCAGGAGAGTTTGCAACCTGTGAGGGCACTGATTCCCACTTTGTTTGACTACTTGTATTTTACGTGATTGATTGGTTGTTGTTCTACTTGTTGATCTTAAACGTGCTTTGTGTTGAGAATTATCTGAAATGAGGAAAATGTGGAAAACATGGTTGGCTGGCTTAATTGATTCTTGATGTAATTTATTGGTTGTCTTATCATCGTGATTACTTGTTACTTGGCTTGAGTTTACTTGGGACAAAGTTTGTCCATACATACCAGTACAATTCAAGTGTACTGATGTCCCTTTTGCCGGGGACGCTACATTCGTGTTATGATTGTAGGTGGATCGGTAGCAGGCACTTCAGCTCATCGGTAGTAGTATCCTTCACCTTCCACTGCCCATTTTGGTGAGCCCCTTTCTTCCTCGGGGCCCTGTGTGACTCATGCCACTTTTATTTAGACTTTATTTTGGATTTTGTAAGGTATAGTTGGAGCCTTGATACCAGCAAGTATTGTATTCCCTTTTGTATCCTAGAGGCTCCGTAGACATGTAAACTGTGGGATTCCAGATTTTATGTATATATTATGATGGGCATTGTAAAAATTGTAAACTTGTTAATGAATCAATCGTATGGTTATGTTTGTACATTGTGAAATAAGTTATAATTGGTAAGATATGTGGTTTATGAGAAATAATCAATACATGGATAACGCGTGGGAATGAAAGGCACCCAGGTCCGCTTGACTGGGGCTACCCGGTCACGCGCCGGTCATGTCCCTCGATTTGGGGCGTGACATATGGTTAGAGAGTTTTTGATGTGAGGCCCGGAGGGTTGCTTAGCTGGCGACAATGGCACTTACGTTGTTTGATGTGAGTCCCATAGGCTTTTTATAGGCTTTGTTTCCACTTATTAATGTCTTATTGATTATTTACCTGACCTGTCGTCGGTTATAAAAAACCTCTATTTCAAGTCGTAGTCAGTGATGTTTTGAGCACCCCGGAAGGTTCATAGCTAATAGGTCAAGTAGATCGATGCTTTTGCGATTTTGGAGCTCACGTGGTTAGGACTCATTTTTTTCCTATTGAGGGAAGCCTGTGTTTAACCGGATCTTTTCGAAGTACATTCGGAGGATTGTTTAGCAACAGTCAGGTGTCTCCAAGTCGCTTTTTTTGGGTTGTAGCAGCCATTTCAATCGGAGTCGTGTGTGTTTACCCGGGGCTATTATTAATCCTGAGAGATAGTTTTAGGTGTCTATGCCGAGGGTATGCCCTTTAGGGATTCTTAAAAATGCGACGTATAGCATAAACTACGGGATTTTTCGTGCATGTTGAGGTCTTATAGTTTTTCATGCTTATTGAGGTCTTACAGTATATGTAGAATAGATCTAGTTTCGCCGAGGCTACCCGATAGGGTCTTACAATTTCAGATTTTCCAGTGCGTGGCAATTGGAAACAGCCATCGAGTCATCGAGTTTTCTTGAAGATAGCTTCTCATAAACTCAGATTTGTTTTCCCGGGGCTTTGTGAGCCCGAAGTTCCGACCTTGGGGTCGTGCAAGTTGTTGAATTGCTCGTGTCGAGTCTCTGATTATATTAGATCAATTTAGGCTTGAATACAGCCTTTTGTAGACTTGAAGCCATATCGCGAGGGCTTTATGAGTCTAGAGCCCCGACCCTAGGGCCGTGGGGGTGCTGAATTGTTTAAGTCTTCGAGTGTTTCGGGATGCATTTGATGGAGAGGTTTTTTGATAAGGATAAGCCAAAATATTTCCCTTCGAGGCGTCGAATGCTTAAAAAATATTCTTTATTGCTTGGCGAAAATATAAGTTGCAAATACATGTTGTCCTGTTACCGTAAGTATGGTCCACATGGGTAGGAATCCCTTGATTATGTGATGTGCTTGTATGATTCCATATTGGAAACTTTTAGGAGAGGAAGACGATCATGAACTTGTTGGGTCCCTTCCCCGGGGATATGCAATTCTGCTAATAATCTTGTCGGATGAACCTTTTTCCTGTTAGAAAACTCGATCGAGGATAGATTGCCGGGTGAGACCTGTGGTGAATGTGGATCCTTGAGCGAGATCCAGAACTAATGAATGCCTCAACTGGCTGCTTGCGTACATATTAGCAACAAGAAAGGAAAGGAAATGATAAAATGAAGTTGTGTTATGGGGAGTAAGCCCCGCGACAGTCGTCCTCCTCGTCCAGCCAGGCCTGGCCGAGGGCGCGGTTGTCCTTACCCTTTGGCCTAATTTGAGGGCAACGCCGGGCAAGGGATCTCTTCCTGTTGCTCGTAGATAAAAGTTTTGGCCCTGCACCTGTCATGGGGTTTTACACATTTGGAGGAGCAGGGGTGGAATTGCTCCTCGGGCGATGTACTCGCTGTTGTCTGTACAAAGCATCTGTGCTCTGCATCGCTCAACGTATTAGCCTAAGCTCAGGTGAGGGGAGCGATTTAGTCATTGTGGCAATCTCTATTTGGGAATATATCAGCAGTTTGGCCTGAGAGTGATGCTGGGCCGGATCGTCCTGTTGGCTTTGGCCCAACATCGTCGGTATAATTTTGGCCAATACACGTGTACTCATAAATGTATGTTTTATTTGACATGAGTCGAATGAAAGAAGGGATTACCAATACGTCAATATGGTGCCGATGTGGAATCTCGACGTCCTTTTCTTCGAGCAAGAATGTGTCATTGGGGAGTATTTCCCTGGACCATCCCTTTCTGGTGATGGGCACTTGCATTCCATATATTACGAATCTTTGCGAGATGCCTCCATCCTTTAACAGTTCTGGTGATATGCCGTAGCTTTCCAACTCTATTTTGTCCGAATTCCTTTTATACGTGGAGCTGGATCTAGGTTTGCTCGCTTGGAGATACTTTGTGATTACCTTTGTTGAATTGCGTAGTTGTTACTCTTTTGGGTTTGTTACTTCTAGCGTCTCGTGATTTCCGTAGCGGGCCATGGTTTCCCTAAAGGGGTTTTAGTTGAATAGGTCCGAGCCACCTGGAGTTCTCGGCTTTTTGTATGGTGACCACTATGCTTGGAACTGCAACATTGAAGCTAAGCTCTATTGGGCTAGGTTTCCTTGCTGGTTGTGACTTGTTAAATCTAGTACCATTGGAGATTCCTCGAAGGAGTTGTCCTCGGGCTAATACCTTGTTGTTGCGAGATGCGGTTTTCCTCGAATCATTTCTTCCATTCGTGTCGTGTGGATGATGTCTCCATTCATTCAGTGTCAGCCTTTCTATTAGGAATTTGCCCGGATATGTCGATCCCGAGGAGGTTTATTGAGGGTCGTCCACGACTCTGACTTAGGTTTGGTGTTGGCTGCTGGTATCTGACCAAGCCTTGACTGGATATTCGATCAAGCTTCACTTGAGCTGCTACGGAGCCGCTGGGTATAGTTTGTTTGGTTTTGGGCGAAGGTCCGTGCCACCCCACTATTCGGGACCAGAATCGGTCTCATTTGTCTTGTCAGAGAGTGCGATGCAGCTTCCCGTGATATTTTATTTCTTCTTCTTCTCCCGGCCGTTAGTGCGTTGAGCCACTTTGGCATTAATTTGATGGCATTGGCATATATTTCCATGGATCATGCTAGTATAGTGAGCGGGTCCCCGAGATTAGATGTCGAACAATGATGCTATGTCATGGTTTCTTCTTGGGGAATTTCTTCAAATGTCCCTATCGGGACCGGCCCGAGTTCTCTATTTTGGAAGTCATCATTCCTGGATAGGCGTGCTTTAGTGGTGGTGCATCTTTGAGGACTCGAGGTCCTGTAATTCCTGGGGGATTTTGTTGTTTTTGACTTTCAAGAAAAAGGTCTCGGGATTGTATCTCTGGGAGATGTTTGCCGTGGGAGTCTCCGCGAGCGTGAGTCGATCTTTACGATAATGTCTTCCAACATCCTTACTGCCACATGATAGGTTGTTGGTTCGTCATTGGTTAAAACCTCAGATACTGGCTCGCAGTGAGGAGATATTATGGGTGCTGCCACACCGAGAGTCTTTGAGCTACTTTGTAGCTGAGAGATAGCCAAATGTTGTTCCTGCAATATTTCAAAAATAATACATCGTTCTACCGGGGCTGGGATTTTTCGTGTTTCCTATTAGTTAGCGTGTTGCATGTCGCAATCGGTACGCGAGACTTTGTAAACGTGTTGTGCATCATACAAATCCGCGACTGCTCAAACTGATCTAAGTGCGTTATCGTGTCTCAAGAATGCTATTGAACTAATCCACAACTCACACTTAGAGAATTTGGCATATAATTTCTTCTTCCACAGCCTCTATACTACAATCCTCAAATGTTGTGTATGCTCCTCCTAGCTATGTGAGTATACCGGTATATAATCAATAAATACTATGACAAACGAATCAAGACACGACTGCAACATACCGTTTAGGTAAATAAATTATGATGGGGCATTGGTCAGCACAAAAGACATCATGAGAAATTCATAGTGACCATATCTGGTCCTGAATGTTATCTTTAGAATATTCGAATCCTAAATTTTTGAATGGTGATACCCATACCTCAAATCAATTTTGGAGAACACCCTCGCTCCCTGAAGCTGGTCAAATAGATCATCAATACGTGGCAAAGGATACTTTTTCTTGATTGTAAATTTGTTCAACGGCCTGTACTCAATTCACATTCGAATAGTGCCATCTTTCTTTTTCACAAACAAAATCGGTGCATCCTAAGGTGACACACTAGGGCTAACAAACCCCTTATCGAGAAGTTCCTAAAGTTTCTCCTTCAATTCTTTCAATTCAGTTGGTGTCATACGATACATCATAATACAAATGGGTTGAGTGCCCGACACTAAATCAATATCCCTTTCAAGAGGCATACATGACGATTCTGTATGAAATACACCCAAAAAGTCAAGCACTACTAGAATAGAGTCAATAGTAAGAGTGTCAGCATCAACATCTCTCACAAAAGAAAAATATGATAAACATCCCTTCCCAACCATTTGTTGTGCCTTTAAATATGAAATTCCCTGCTGGGAACATAATTTGAAGAACCTCTCCATTAGATCCTTGGTAACCCCGGCATCGTTAATGTCACGGTCTTAGTGTGACAATCTAGAATAGCATGACATGGAGACAACCAATACATATCCAAGATCATATCAAAATAGACTATACTGAGCATGAAAAGATCAACTCTGGTCTCCAATCCCCTCAATAGTCACTACACACGATCGATATACACGGTAAGTAATAATAGTATCGCCCACCGACATAGACCCTTGAGCAGGTGAAACTAAGGACTTACGGGGCATATCCAAACAATGAACAAACTATGACGAGACATACAAATATGTAGAACCAAGGTCAAATAATATAGAAGCATCATGGTGGCATACTAAGACAATACATATGATTACTTTGCTTGAGGCAATGACATTTGGCCTGACAGGAATAGTATAGAATCTAGCCTAACCACTATATGATCTGCCTCCCCCTCTAGGGCGGCCTCTAGCTGCTCGTTCCCTACTCCATGCTGGCTGGACGGGTGGTGAAATGACTTGTGCAGGAGTCGCGGCCTAACTCCCTTACTGAAATGGAACTCCCGAAAGGCGGGGACAATACTTCCTCACATGACCCAGTTCTCCACACTCATAATAATACCTCTCGGAAAATAGTGGCAAGCGCTAAGGCTAACGCCGAGATCTAGAAGAACTACTAGAATAACTTGGTATAGCTGAACCCTAAAGTGATGGTGCACGAGATAAACTCTAAGCTGGAGGTGCATTAAGGGACGACAGACTCAGTCGAGCGCTGTATGAACCATGGCTAGCTGATGCACCATGACGAGCTAAACGATCCATGTGAGTGGGCCTATAAGGATGACCCCTATTGTGATAGGGTTGCCCCCTAAAGAAACACCGCTACAATTACCCGGACCATGAGACCCGTTGGCCTCCTTCTTGAGTATGGACCATTTCTAGCTGTTGAGCACTGTCAACCACCTTAACGAACTTAGCACCTGCTATATTCCTAGAGTCATAACAAAACAAAACTGCTGGCTGAGGCCATTAATGAACCTCTTAATCTTCTCCCTCTCAGTGGGAACCAACTAAATTGCATGACGAGCCAAGTCTGAAAACCTCATCTCATACTAGGTAACAGACATGTCCTCTTGACGGAACTGTTCAAACTGCCTATGCAGCTCCTCTCTATAGGTCTATGGCACAAACTTTTCTAATAAGAAAATGGAGAACTCATGCCATAAAAGTGGTGCTGCACCAACTGGTTTGCTCCTCTCATATGCCTCGCACCATCTGAAGGCTGCCCCCATCAGTTGAAAGGTAGCAAAATGAGACCCTATTGATCATTAGAATACCCGATGTATGAAGAATCTGATATCATCTATCCAAGAAGTCCTGAGCATCATCTAACTCAGCTCCGCTAAATGATGGAGGATGGATTCTCCCAAATCTCTCTAGTCTCTCCTTCTCTTCGTCATTCATAATAGGACCCACATGGGCTTGAGCAGCTACAACCGGCTGGACTGGTAGTACCCTCGATATCTGGAGTCCCTGTGCTACTTGCTCTGGAGTACGGGCAACTGGGTATATGTACCTTCCCCTGCTTGAGAAGTGGCAGGTGAGGCCTGAGGTGAAACCACCCGACCAAGGCCAATGCAAACAACCAATATCTTGGCCAAAGCCTCTTGAAGGTCTGGAATCATAATAGGCGTAACTGGAGCCTGAGCTGGTCCTATCGGCTAACCTATATTCGAAACATGCTCCTATGCTGGAGCAACGGTGGGTTAATAGGTTCTGCACTTATTACTGTACTAACTGCACCTCGACCTCGACCATGGTCCCGACCTCTCGTAGCCATAGCTAGTGGTACTGGTGGCTGGCTATCCGATCCTGTAGTACGTGTCCCAACCATCTATTAGATAATAGAAAGAATTTTAGTTTCCGAAATCAACACATACGAACGACAAGAATACAAGAAAGTAAATTTTTTGTAAGGATTCAACAACCTCTCAAAGATAAGTATAGATGTCTCTATACTGATCTGCAAGACTCTACTAAACCTGTGCATGACTCATCAGGCTTGTGTAACATAGGCTCTAATACCAACATATCACAGCAGTGCCTAAGCAGATAGTCAAAGGTTATTTTCGGTGATATCTATGAATAACCAAAAAAGTTGGAAAATCTTATTAAAGAACTTGAAGAGGCATCCATTACCAATAATACTCAAGATATCAGGAGCAAGTTGGTTAGAATTAAAGCTGAATTCACCAGTTTCTTAATTCTTTAGGAAAAGGTTCTAAGACAAAAAGCTAGGGTTAAATGGTTAGATGAAAGAGATGTCAATACAACTTACTTCCATGGAGTCATTAAGGAATAAAAGAAGAAAGCTTTCCATCATCAAAATTAAAAATGAGGAAGGAGAATGGGTAGAGGGCACCAATGATGTAGCAAGTACTACTGTCCAGTTCTTTCAAAAGATGTTTCAAGCTGATAGTGTTGTAGAAGACTACCAGATTCTAAATGTTATAAACAAAGCAGTTATTGAAACCGACAATGCTGCTCTGACATCTATGCCTTCCATTCAGGAGGGTAAAGTTTGTGTATTCTCTATTGATCTTAATAGTGCACTAGGCCTTGATGGATTGAGTGTTAAATTCTATCAATGTGCATGAGAAGTGGTCTCCTATGATGTACATAAGGTAGTGGGTGCATTATGTAGCGGTGCCACTCTACCAAGGTTTGTTTCCCATACTTGCCTAATAATGCTTCCTAAAGTGGCCTCTCCTCAGAGTTTCTCAGACATAAGTACGATCAATTTTTGTAATGTATCTAGTAAGATCATTGAAAAGATTATAAATGCTAACTCAGCCTTATTTTTCCCAGGATCATTTCCCTTAATCAGAGTGATTTTATCAAGGGAAGGCCGATAAATGAGAATATATTACTGACCTTGGAGATTATTAATAGAATTTCTGTCACACCTCCTTTTTCTACGAAATGTATTGTACACTATACCCGTGAAGGTATAGAAAGAGTTTTTCCAATTTAAGTACAGTCGGAACATGATTAGTTATTTAAGTTTTTAAAGTCGCCACTTGAGAATATAATGGTGTCCCAAGTCACCGGTTTAATCCCGAACCGAGGAAAGTTTGACTCTGTTACAGTCCGCGAACTAGAAATCCGGATAAGGAATTTTGTTAACCCAAAAGAAGGTGTTAGGCACTCCCGGATACCGTGGTTCTAGCACGGTCGCTCAACTGTTGTTTTGATTTTATTAGATTTCAATTATATATTTTAATCATGTTTAAGTATTTCACTTTTTGAATTTTAAGAATTTGCAACGTCGTGAAAATACATCCATGATCACACCGTACTAGTACGCCTGTGGCTTTAAATATATTTCGACTTCGTTTAGAGTAGGATTTGGGTCATGTGAGCACGTGATTTTTACCCTACATATGAGTTATTCCCATAAAATTCAAAATAAATAATTTATCCTTATTTTTACAAATTGTGTGAATTTTGTGTTAAGTCAAATAAAAAATACAAAATATGCATTTGCATCTTTAGGAAATTAATTTTTTTTAACAAATTAAAGAAAAAATCAAAAATTAGTTAGCTTTTTAAATTGAAAATTGTCAAAAAGAGGTAATTAGTTTAAATAATTATAAAATAGGAAAAATACATAAAATGCAAAAAGAAGTTTGAAATACAATATAAATACAAAATACAAAAAAAAAATAATACAAGAAGAAATAAAAGATACAAAGGCAAGCAAATACAATAAAGAAAATCAAAGTAAAAAATTGTTTGGGCTCAAAACACCCTCAGCCATCCAGGCCCAAACAGATCCAAGACAAATTTACCCAAACCCATGCCCAAACCACTTGAAACCGCCCCATCCAAGCCCAACCCATTAATATTAACAGAAGACTCTTGAGATAATATAGACACAGAATTCGCGTGTCTCTATCATCTTCTCCATTTTTGAGCCAGCATGAAGGTTATTTAACCGAAAGGGATTTTTTCAGAAACGGGGGAGCTAATCAGAAATTAAAGAGACTTTCAGAGGAGAGAAGATTGGGAGATTTTCAGAGAGAGAACAAAAGAGAGAACAGGGGGGTTCCTTCTGATTTTAGAGCTTTCTTCAGAATTTTTAGCCATAGGAATCCCATAAAAAATCCCAAAAAATACTTGTTAAAATTCCAGATCTGAAATTAACATTTCAGATTCATTTTTCTTCTATTTTTGCCTTCCAATTCATTCCAAAAAACCAAAAACAATAAGATAATCTGTTACTAATAAGTGAAGAATAGTTTGAACGTGAAATGAGATTTTGAAACAACTTCGGAATTCTGAAATTCATCTTCTGTGTTAATTATTTTGGTTCAATTGTTACTGCTGTTCATCTCACTGTCGCTTTGAAATTGACTGTCACTGCTAAAACTGCTTTGCTAAATCCTGTTCTACTGCTGCTCTTATAGATCTAATGGGTTTATTCAACTTTTCAGGTACATATTTGTAATCTCAAGCTATTGGAAATAAATTGAAGTGCTGATCCTTTCTACTATTAGTCTCTTTTAATTTTGTTGTTTTTTATTTGGTTTGAAAATTCTTATCAATTTGAGAAATCTGTTATGAAGTTGTACTTGACAGTTATCATAGTGATTTGAATTAATTCTGGATGAATGTATAATTAAACTATTAATCCTTTGACTGTTAGTAGTATAATGGGACTGTTTGAGAAATAGTATAACTGGACTGTAAATGGTAGACTGTTCCAGGTTTAAGTTGTCACGTTGAAATATTTGGTAATACTGTATAATAGATTTCAATGTTTAGCAGTTAAGTTATCATCTAAAACAAAGGGTATTCATGTTAGTAAGTTATTTTGAAATGAAGTCTGTATCTGAAACTTAAAAATTAGTTATAAAACAAATTTTGTATTTTATGATATAAGTGAAATGTTTGGATTGACAAAATCATAGACTTAACTTTTTAAAATTAGTTAAACATTAAGCACACCAGCAAATTGTTCGGAAATAAAGAATGTGGGCTAATTCTTCAATGGGCTACAACACGTAACAAATAGGCCCAACACTATCATAATGCAGAGATTTCGAATTTAGCTGCATAAGCTGTTGTAACGTTATTATTATTTGTTATAGTTTTAATTGCCTCTTTATAATTATGTTGTAGTTCTGTAAATTGTTATAATTTTGCCAATAATATAATAATTAGTCATAATAAATGATTAGGACCTTTTCTTTTCTAGTGACAAATAAAGTAGAAAATATAGATTGCTTTAGGATTGCCCTTTAATAAATAATAATGAGACAAGCCTCGCTAGAAAACAAAACACACGGGGCCCTCAAATAATTGTTATAAAAGCATAGATTTGGGAAGATCGTTTAGCGAATTTCACGGTCTTTCCCAAAGTTAAACAACACGATAGACTCTTTAGGCATGACTTTAATAAAATATTTTCTTAATTACGAGTGCGCATTTATGTGACCCAAATCTATCTCCCGGCGAAACTGAAATACGTTAAAGTCACAGGCGTACTGGTTGCGGTGTGACTCGAAATATGTTTTCGTGACGTCGCAATTCTTCTAAAATTGAAAAAGGAACATTAGAAGCACATAGTTAAAATATATAAAGAAATTAGATAAAAACAAAAATCGCAGTTGAGCGACCGTGCTAAAACCACGGAATCCGGGAGTGCCTAACACCCTCTCCAGGGTTAACAGAATTCCTTATCCAGGTTTCTAGTTTCGCAGACTGTAATACAGAGTCATAAATTTTCTCGGTCCGGGATTAAACCGGTGACTTGGGACACCATTATTTTCCCAAGTGGCGACTCTGAAAATCAAATAAATAATCCCGTTCCGACTGTCCTTTAAGTGGAAAAACTCCTTCCTCTATGCTATTATATCCGTCTCGGGTATTTGAACATCGAGGTATACCCTATAAGCACATTTTTATGCTTTTCCAAGAGGGGTAGTAAAAAGGGAGGTGTGACAGGTCACATAAATGTGCACCCGTTCAAATGAATATTTATTAAAATTATGCCTAGTGATGTCTATTCTTGTTATTTTTGGGAAAGGTCGTGATATTGTCTAAACAATCCTTCCGGGTCTAAAAATGTTATTGTTATTATTTGGGGGGCCCGTGCGTTTTTTATCTTATAATGAGACTCATCCCATTTCACTTTTAAAGGTTAAGACTATTTGTGTACTATATTTTCTAATTCTGTTTTTTCCTCAATCGAAATATTTATTAATAGTTTTTATGTCACCATCTATTTAGATCCACACCATTATTCATTATTGGGCATGGAATCTGGATTAACCTAGCAGGAGTGCACCAAGGTGCATTTGGCTACTTGAAGCCCAACTAACATCTCCGTATCCATTTCCACGGGCATAGAAGCCATATCGACTGGATCTGGGCCTCTATTTACGACCAGGCCCAAATCACTACTAGGTCCAAGGCAGATTAACATTTTTAATAAACTAACAGAACTATAAGCAGATATTATTAAGTTCAATATTAGAATTTAACTAGACATGCTAATACTGATTTATATTTGAATACTACTATTTAGTCACATCAGTTAACTAAGTCTAATTAACATATTATTTATCAGTTAAACACTACTTAATAAGATACAGAACTACCCTGTTGGGAACATTATTCTAAATCTTCAACCAAACACATTCGAATTGCAATTTGCATCTCATTCATGCTTAAATTTTTGTTTTACACCATACTACTAAATTTAAACACGAGTTTCATAACTAAACCAGTTCTAATGATGCTAAGCCATTAACACGATTGAAGATTTAACTAACTCATACTTTTCGCATTAATTGCTACTGATTCAAAACAAAATATCTAAGCACTTGTGTATTACACGTCTGATTTCAGAGTAGTTGTAAATCTATAAGCAAATTAACTAAGTTTAAACCAGTTTAAACCAGTTTTCAATTTAGATCTAGGAGATCATTTTGACTGATCTATTTAATGTATTTTCTACATTATTATCTACTACTACTATAAATCTGAATTAAGTTCGTACAGTCCAGTCCTTATTACAACCCAAAGTCCTAATGAATTACATGAACTCTAATTATCAAACTATAAGACAAAACAAAATTTCAAAAGGAAACTACTGCACATTCCATTTCTTCAAACTTCAATTACATCCATGAGAGGTAGTAGTGTACCAAATCAGATTGAGATAAAATAATGAGTTCTAAGGGACGAAGGAGAAGAAAATCAGCGATAAGCAGCAACTAAGTATCAACAACAATGGAGGCAGATTAACACAGCAACATGTACAACTTCATAATAGAAAACCCAGCGAATTCAACCAAAACAAGTAGAAACCCAGCGAATTCAATCAAACAGATGAAGAACCACGAACAGAAGTCCAAAATACCACTCGAACTAACAACAATGAAGTAGTAGTAGTAGTATTTTAGTGTATTTTCTAGTGTATTAAATCTTCTGAACCTCTTTAATAAGGCATAAAGGGGCCTATTTATAGAGTAGAATGGGAGGGAAATTTGAATTAGATATTCAGATTTCACACCCCTACACTTTTTGAATTATTTCAGTTTAGTCTAAGTGAATTTAACATGAATACACTCGAACCCCTGCTAGAAGGTTCTAGGGTATTCTCTATCATTCTTTTTAGGCGTAAATGCCTTTATTACCCTCACTTGCTAATATTTATTACCTATTTACCATTTAGGTATACATAGAATGCCCTTTATTGTTCAGCTAATTACGTCAAAACCATGCCTATTTGTCTTTTGTACCCTTATTTATTCCCCTTTTACCCCTGTGTCATGTGTTTATTTACCCGACCACCCTTAGGTCTAACTAAGACCTTGAGCAGTCAAAAATTTAAACAGTATTTAACAAATAACCCCTGATACTTTGACTTTATATTATAGCCAGTTCAGAACTAATTAACCCTTTTTCAGAACTAACCACTTTACAAACATAGCCACAAATAGCCTTTTAATTAATCAAGGACCCATACAAATCAAAAATCAAGCTGTATTGCAATGATAGCCAACATTAAGCAATTTACACACATAGCCCTAATACGACTAGTTACTCAGAAATTCAAAAGAGTCAAGCATTAAACTGTATTGCAATAATAGCCAGTATTAAACGAACTTGCAAATATAACCCTAGTTACGACTAAACACTTGATTAACCAGGACTCAGAGAAACAATTTGATAATCGTTGAATCCAATTTATTAGAATAATTAATCGAACAAGATCTATCAAGCAAGAACATTAAATGAATACAAGGCATACGATTTAATCAAATGACTTAGATCAGAAAAAGAGAGTATATAGTCGATTTCAAGTACACACGGAAAAACTTTTGACATGCAATAGGTTCAGGCTAGCAAATAATGAAGATAAAAGAATAACACGAAGCATAGTAGAGAAAAATGGGGTTTAGGGTTACTTAGCTTTCTGATGGTTTTCTTTTTCGTTTCTTTCTTCTTTTTTCATTCTTTTTCTTCATTTTTTCTTTCTGATTTCTTGATTTTCTGGTTGTTCAGAGACCTTGAGTCTCTTTTGACTGTTGGTCTTCCAGACAGACTCTTGGAGTCTTGTTTGTTGTGAAAGAATGGTGTTTTAAGGACTAGGGTTCGATTTTGGGTGGTTTTGCTTTGGGGGTATCCGCCGGAGTATGGTTCCGGCGTGATGTTTTTTGATATTTGACGGGCTAGGCTAAGATTCGAGGGAACGGGTTTGGATAGGGTGAAAGAGGGGCTCAAGGTGGTTCTATGGTGTTAAGGGTGGAGGCTGGTTCATAGGTTGGTAGTCGTCGGCTAGGGTTCCGGCGACCTGTTATTCAAGATTTGGGGAGAAGGAAAAAGGATTTGGACGGAACTGGTGTCATGGTGTGATAGATGAGAAGGGAAGGGTTCAGTGGTGTGAGAACTGGTCGGAGAAGATGACCAGAAACGGACCACCGGTAGGGTTCAGGTGGCCCAGGTGGAGAAGGGGAAGGGAAAGTGTGGCGGCTAGGGTTTGGGGATCTGATGGTGTGAGTGTATAATGGCTGAATGTAACAGATGGGGTATAAATATACTTGTCACGGCCCCAAATCCGGTCATGATGGCGCCCAGTACATTGCTAAGCCAGCCTGGCCAATGAATAAAAAGAACGGAGCTAGAAGCTCGTTTTATCCCATTTAAGCATATCAAAATATGAAACAACAGTGATAGATATACCAACAGCGGGGAACCAAGTCCCAAAATATACCAACTCCCATAGACCGAAGGGTCAAGAGTCATGAGCCTCTACTGAACATAAGTGTATAAAGGTTTACAAGATACCAAGTGCGGAAAGAAAAGTTGATACAGAATCAAAAGACAGTAAGAAGGAATATCGGTCCTGCGGACTCTGCAGCTACCTCGTATATCCCACAAATGTCGCCTCGCACAGCTACTGGATCACTGCTGAGAGGTACTTGGATCTGCACACAAGGTGCAGGGAGTAAAATGAGTACTGCCAGACTCGGTGGTAATAAACAAGGGTAAGACAGCGCAGATAAGAAATCCGCAATAAAGCACTATGTAAATTGTAATCGAATACGCTGTCACAGAATCAATATCAACTGTACCTGTACCAATAAGTACCAGCAAAATAGTATAACAGCTAGGAGATGTAGCTAAATACAATGCAATGCATGATATGACCGCTACGGCGCGTAGCCCGATCCAATTTGGGTACCCGTGCTCACTGTGGGGGTTCAGACTCCGGAGGGGCTCCTACAGCCCAGGCACAATATTACTGCGGCGTGCAGTCCGATCCAACATATAAACCGCTGCGGCGCGCAGCCCGATCCACTACCAGTCAGCTAATATGCAAATACAGCCTCGCAGGCTCAAAAGTAGTTTTTGAAAACTCTTTTATCATTTTTCAGTTGAAAATAGAAATATCAAGTTCCAGAGATTGGAAATAGCATGATAACAGAGGTAGCTACGGACTGGTAGTAACTAACATGTCAATATGATAAGACATTGATAATGATCCTCGCGGGATCCAATAACTGGCTCACGGCCCACAAGTATACTCGACCACCCAAGAAGGGGGTTCAACGGCTCAAGAGTAACCAATATCACAATATATAGTATGTAACCATCCGAGAAGGAGGTTCGACGGCTCAAGATTAGCCAATGTCATAACACAATATCAACAAGTCGGACTAAGCCATAGTCCCCAATCACAATCGACCCCGCACTCATATGAGAGTACGTGTCTCGATGTTATACAGCGTCACAAAGTGGTATACCGAGGTTTCGAACCCGCTAGTCATCACCCACATCTATTACTCACCTCAATACAGCTCGACGACTAGTCCGCGATGCCCTTGCCACAAGAATCAAGCTCCGCACGCATAGAATCTGATCAAATACAGTAGAAACACAACAAATTAGGCCAATGGGACGACACCCAATCAATACAACTCAATTTACATCAAAATTCCCAAAGTTGTCAAAACCCGACTTTCAGTACACTTCCCGAAAAATTACAAAAGTCACATATTCGGAATCCTCATCTCGATACGAGTCTTGGCATATAAAATTTACCAAAAGCGGACTCCATTTGCCAACTCAAATCGGTATTTTTCTTCAATTTAGGCCTAGGGCTCAAAACCACCTTTAATATTCCATTTACAGAAATTTAACCAAGGATTTCATGATAAAATGATGTAATTAAGCCACAAAACTTACCTCCGACGAAACCCCGATGATTTCCCAGCAATCTCCCGTCAATTTCTTCTCTTGGAACTCAAAAATGGAGGTTTTGGGTATTAAACCCGTGACTGGTTTTGTTCTGTAATTAAACTCACTGCCAGTCAAAACTCTTCATCGCGTTCGCGACGCCTCTCACGCGAACGCGATGCCTTATTCCAGTCCTTCATCTCGAACGCGACACAGTGTCATGCATCCGCGAAGACCATTCTCCCCCAGCCCGGATTTTTCCTCTACGCGAACGCGACATACCCCAAAACACGATACAAACTTGTTCCAATCATAAAAACACCATCCTAAACATCAAAATCACCAATTATACATGGATTCAAGCCTAAGTTTCTTCAAAACTTCAGAATTACACATTTCATCAAAAACCCGACCAAACGACGTCCGAATGACCTGAAATTTTGCGGACATATCCAAAATCACATAACGAAGCTACAGGAATTGTCGGAATTCCATTCCGACCCCGGATCAAAATCTCACCTACCGATCGGATTTCGCCAAAATTCAACCTTAGCCAATTCAAGCCTATTTCTACACCGGACCTCCAAATTCAATTCCGATCGCTCCCCTAAGTCACAAATCACCTCCCCGAACTAACCGAATCATCAGAATTCAATTCCGAGCTCTCTAACCAAATAGTCAACTCCGGGTTGACTTTCCTTATTCAAGTTTCCTTCAAAAAGGCTATATGCCTCATTTTCAATCCAAATCACTCCTAATTCACCAGATAGGCTCTAACACTGATATAAAAGCATAAAACATGTAATTACAGCATAACGGGGTGATAATTCCCGTGACAACGGGCCGGGTCGTCACATTCTCCCCCTCTTAAGCAAACGCTCGTCCTCGAGCGGGTCAAGAAACATACCTGAAGTCTCAAACAAGTGAGGATATCTTCTCCGCATCTCCCGCTCGATTTCCCAAGTGGCCTCCTCCACGGGTCGACCTCTCCACTGAACCTTAACTGATGCAATCTCCTTAGACCTCAATTTTCTCACCTGACGACCCAAAATGGCAATAGGCTCCACATCATAGGATAGGTCACCATCAAGCTGAATGGTACTGAAGTCTAATACATGAGACGGATCTCCAATGTACTTCCGGAGCATAGACACGTGGAATACCGGATGAACGCTGGATAAGCTGGGCGGCAAGGCCAACTCATATGCCACCTCTCCAACTCTCCTAAGTATCTCAAAAGGACCAAGGTACCTGGGACTCAACTTCCCTTTCTTCCCGAACCTCATGACACCTTTCATAGGTGAAACCTTCAACAATACTCTGTCACTAACCATGAAAGACAACTCACGAACTCTACGGTCCGTATAACTCTTCTGGCGAGACTGTGCTGTGTGAAGCCTCTCCTGGATCAACTTTTCCCTATCCAAAGCATCCTGGACTAACTCAGTCCCTATCAATCTATCCTCACCAGGCTCAAACCATCCCACGGGGGATTTACACCGTCTGCCATACAATGCCTCATACGGGGCCATCTGAATACTCGACTGATAACTGTTGTTGTAGGCAAACTCAGCAAGTGGCAAGAACTCATCCCATGATCCACCAAAGTCAATCACACATGCCCGCAACATATCCTCCAGGATCTGAATAGTGCGCTCCGACTGTCCGTCTGTCTGGGGGTGAAATGCGATACTCAACTCAACCCGCGTACCCATCTCTCGTTGAAATGCTCTCCAAAACTGAGAAGTGAACTGAGTGCCTCTGTTAGATATGATAGACACTGGGACTCCATGCAACCGGATAATCTCCCGAATAAAGATCGCTTCCAACCGCTCAGATGAGTAGGTAGTACTAACTGGAATGAAGTGAGATGACTTGGTCAGCCTATCCACAATCACCCAAACAGAATCAAACTTCCTCGTTGTCCGAGGGAGTCCAGTAACAAAGTCCATAGTGATCCTCTCCCATTTCCACTCAGGAATAACAATGCGCTGAAATACACCACCGGGCCTCTGATGCTCGTACTTAACCTGCTGACAATTGAGGCACCGTGCTACATGTCTGACAATGTCTATTTTCATCTTTCTCCGCCAATAGTGCTGTTTCAAATCTTGATACATCTTCGCGGCTCCTAGATGGATAGAATACCGCGAGCTACCTCCAGAATCAACTCACAAAGGCCATCAATATTGGGCACACATATCCGGCCCTGCATCCTCAATATGCCGTCACTATCAATGGTGACATCTTTAGCATCATCATGCTGAACTCTGTCCCTAAGGACAACCAAATGTGGATCATCATATTGGCGCTCACGAATACGATCATATAGAGATGACCGAGATACAATACAAGCCAATACCCTGTTGGGCACTGAAATATCTAACCTCACTAGCCGATTGGCTAGCACCTGAACATCATAAGCAAATGGCCTCTCCTCAGCTGGAATATATGCCAAGCTCCCCATACTGACCGCCTTCCGGCTCAAAGCATCGGCCACCACATTGGCCTTCCCCGGATGATATAATATAGTAATGTCATAATCCTTAAGCAACTCAAGCCATCTCCGCTGTCTCAAATTAAGGTCTTTCTGTTTGAACAAGTGCTGGAGACTACGATGGTCGGTATACACCACACAAGACACGCCGTACAAATAGTGCCTCCAAATTTTCAAGGCATGAACAATGGCGGCTAGCTCCAAATCATGAACAGGATAGTTCTTCTCATGTGGCTTCAACTGCCGAGAAGCATAGTCAATCACCTTACCTTCCCGCATCAACACACAACCTATCCCCACTCTCGAGGCATTACGATAAATAGTATATGAACCTGAAGCTGGTGGAAATACTAATACTGAAGTTGTGGTCAAAGCTGTCTTGAGCTTCTGAAAGCTCACCTCGCACTCATCTGACCACACGAATGGTGCACCCTTCTGGGTCAATTTAGTCAATGAAGAAGCAATGGATGAAAATCCCTGAACAAACCGGCGATAATACCCCGCCAAGCCAAGAAAACTCCTAATCTCTGTAGCCGAGGACGGTCTAGGCCAACTCTGCACCGCCTCTATCTTTTTCTGATCAACCTGAATACCATCACGAGACACCACATGTCCCATAAATGCAACGGACTCGAGCCAAAACTCATACTTGGAGAATTTAGCATATAGATTCTCCTCCCTCAATCTATGCGACACAATACTCAAATGCTGAGCATGCTCATCCTGACTACGGGAGTAGACTAGAATGTCATCAATGAACACAATCACAAATGAATCCAAATAGGGTCTGAACGCACTGTTCATCAGATGCATAAATGCTGCTGGGCCGTTGGTCAGCCCAAACGACATCACAAGAAACTCATAATGACCATATCGTGTCCTGAATGCAGTCTTCATAATATCCGAGTCCCTGATCTTCAGCTGATGATAGCCTGAACGAAGATCGATCTTAGAAAACACCCTCGCACCTTGTAACTGATCAAACAAATCATCTATGCGCGGTAGAGGGTACTTGTTCTTCACCGTCACTTTGTTCAATTGCCTATAATCAATACACATTCGCATGGAACCATCTTTGTTTTTAACAAATAATACCGGCGCACCCCACGGAGACATACTAGGGCAGATGAAACCCTTATCTAGAAGCTCCTGAAGTTGCTCTTTCAGTTCTTTCAACTCAGCTGGTGCCATCCGATAAGGAGGAATAGATATAGGCTGAGTGCCGGCACCAAGTCAATGCCAAAATCAATATCCCTGTCCGGCGGCATGCCCGGCAGGTCTGAGGGGAATACATCTGGGAAGTCCCTCACAACAGGTACAGAATCAATGCTAGGAGACTCAGCTCCCACATCTCTCACAAAAGCCAAGTATGATAAACACCCTTTTTCGACCATCTTCCGAGCTTTTAAGAACGAAATGACACGGCTAGGGACGAAATCGGTCGAACCCCGCCACTCGATCCGAGAAATACCAGGAATGGCCAACGTAACTGTCTTAGCATGACAGTCCAATATAGCATGGTACGGAGACAACCAGTCCATACCCAATATAACATCAAAGTCCACCATCCCCAACAATAACAAATCTGCATGGGTCTCCAGACCCCCAATAGATATAACACAGGATCTATAGACATGATCCACAACAATCGTATCACCCACGGGGGTGGATACATGAACAGGTAAATCAAGACTACTACGAGTCGCACCCAAATGATGTGCAAAATAAGAGGACACGTATGAATATGTGGACCCTGGATCAAATAGAACAGAGGCATCTCTGTGACAGACAGAAATGATACCTGTAATCACTGCATCGGAGGCAACTGCATCACGCCTGTCAGGAAGTGCATAGAACCGTGCCTGGCCTCCACCAGATCTCTCTTCGCCCCTGGGGCGACCACAAGAAGACTGACCTCCACCTCTGCTAGACTGAGATGGTGCTGAAGATGAGGGATGGTCCCTCTGCTGATTCCTATCCCTACGGAGTCTAGGGCACTGTCTCCTCATGTGGCCAAACTCACCACACTCATAACATACACCTGGTGCTGGAGAAGGGGACTGAAGGGAACCCCTCGCCGCAGAAGAACCCTGGGCTGAAGAACTAGGTGCTGCAATCTGGGCTGGAAGGGCATTAAGTGAGGACTGACCCTGCTGAAACCCCTGTAGACCACGACCATAAGAACCTCCGCTCCGCTCTGGGCGGCCTGAATGAGAAGGTCTAGATGAGCGACCTCTGCTCTGCTGGGAATGCCCTCTAGATGGAGCACCATTGAAACTGCCAGAACCACGAGGCCTCTTGGCCTCCCGCTCCTCTCTCTCTCGGCGACGATCCGCCTCAATGGAGCGTGCCATATCAACAACTTGCTCAAAAGATGATGACATAACTCGCTCTCTGGTCATAAGAATGCGGATAGAGTAGTTGAGGCCATCAATGAACCTCCTGATCCTCTCCCTATCGGTAGGGATCATCCATGTGGCATGCCTAGCCAACTGTGTGAATCTAAGCTCATACTGGGTCACAGACATGTCGCCCTGTACCAACCACTCGAACTGGCGACGTAGCTCCTCGCGACGAGACTGAGGTACATATTTCTCTAGAAAGAGAGTAGAGAACTGCTGCCATGTGAGAGGTGCTTCTCCTGCAGGCCTACGCCTCTCAAACTCTTCCCACCAATCAAATGCGGGACCAGTGAACTGAAAGGTAGTAAATGAAACTCCGCTGGACTCAAGAATACCAGCCGTCCGCAACATCCTCTAACACTTGTCCAAGAAACCCTAGGCATCCTCGCCCTCAACGCCACTGAAATGGGGTGGCTGAAGTCTACCAAATCTCTCAAGACGACGCTGCTCGTCATCGGGCATAACCTGAACCATATGCTCTGGAGCTGGAGCTGGAGCTGGTGCAGCTGGAGGAATAACCGGTGCAACCACCTGAGCGGGGACCGCCTCTGGTGTCTGAAGTCCCTGAACAACCGGGTCAGGTGTGCGAGCTGCAGGGGTCTGCTGACCACCCCCTGACTGAGATGTCGCTACAGTAGCGGTAGCTGAAACTACCTGAGCCAAACCGGAACACACTGATAATATCTGAGCAAGGGTCTCCCGAAGACCGGGAATAGCAATAGATACGGTCTGGCCCCGAGCGGGGCTGCCGGAGCATCAACCATCGGGGGCCGCTCTCGAGCGGTACAACGGGCGGGTCGGTGGCCTCGCCTCGAGCCGCCCTACCTCTACCTCTAGCACGACCGCGCCCACGGCCTCTAACAGGTGGCAATGGAGGTCGCCCACCTCGTCCCGATGCTCGCATTCTCGCCATCTGCAAGAGAATAGAATATAGAAGTTCAGTTCTCGGAACAACAAGATCGCACGACCGAGTTCAAGAAAAGTGAAGTGTTTCCTAAAGGTTCGCAGCCTCCCGAGGATAAGTACAGGCGTCCCCGTACCGATCCACAAGACTCTACTAACCGGCTCAAGACTCACGAGGCCTAGTAAACCTAGGCTATGATACCAACTTGTCACGACCCCAAATCCGGTCGCGATGGCGCCCAGCACATTGCTAAGCCAGCCTGACCAATCAATAACAAGAACAGAGCTAGAAGCTCGTTTTATCCCATTTAAGCATTTCAAAATATGAAACAACAGTGATACATATACCAATAGCGGGGAACCAAGTCGCAAAATATACCAACTCCCA
The DNA here is from genome assembly GCA_032618575.1 of Nicotiana noctiflora. NCBI lineage: Eukaryota > Viridiplantae > Streptophyta > Magnoliopsida > Solanales > Solanaceae > Nicotiana > Nicotiana noctiflora. Next base: position 87,670 of record JASVEL010000383.1, on the reverse strand, counting down.
TAGACCGAAGGGTCAAGAGTCATGAGCCACTACTGAACATAAGTGTATAAAGGTTTACAAGATACCACGTGTGGAAAGAAAAGTCGATACAGAATCAAAAGACAGTAAGAAGGAATATCGGTCCTGCGGACTCTGCAGCTACCTCGTATATCCCACAGATGTTGCCTCGCACAGCTACTGGATCACTGCTCAGAGGTACCTAGATCTGCACACAAGGTGCAGGGAGTAAAATGAGTACTGCCAGACTCAGTGGTAATAAACAGGGGTAAGACAGCGTAGACAAGAAATCCACAATAAAGCAGTATGTAAAGTTGTAATCAAATACCCTGTAACAGAACCAATATCAACTGTACCTGTACCAACAAGTACGAGCAAAACAGTATAACAACTACGAGATGTAGCTAAATGCAATGCAATGCATGATATAACCGCTACGGCGCGTATAGCCCGATCCAATTTGGGTACCCGTGCTCACTGTGGGGGTTCGGACTCCGGAGGGGCTCCTATAGCCCAAGCACAATATTAATGTCACACCTGATGCGGCGCGCAGCCCGATCCGTATACCACTACGGCGTGCAGTCCGATCCATGCATGTTTATGCATATGCTCACAAGGCTCAAAAGTAGTTTTTGAAAACTCTTTTATCATTTTTCAGTTGAAAACAGAAATATCAAGTTCCAGAGATTGGAAATAGCATGATAATAGAGGTAGCTACGGACTGGTAGTAACTAACATGTCAATATGATAAGACATTGATAATGATCCTCGCGGGATCCAATAACTGGCTCACGGCCCACAAGTATACTCGACCACCCAAGAAGGGGGTTCAACGGCTCAAGAGTAACCAATATCACAATATATAGTATGTAACCATCCGAGAAGGAGGTTCGACGGCTCAAGATTAGCCAATGTCATAACACAGTATCAACAAGTCGGACTAAGCCATAGTCCCCAATCACAATCGACCCCGCACTCATATGAGAGTACGTGTCTCGCTGCTATACAGCGTCACAAAGTGGTATACCGGGGTTTCGAACCCGCTGGTCATCACTCACATCTATTACTCACCTCAATACGGCTCGACGACTAGTCCGCGATGTCCTTGCCACGAGAATCAAGCTCCGCACGCGTAGAATCTGATCAAATACGGTAGAAACACAACAAATTAGGCCAATGGGACGACACCCAATCAATACAACTCAATTTACATCAAAATTCCCAAAGTTGTCAAAACCCGACTTTCGGTACACTTCTCGAAAAATTACAAAAGTCACATATTCGGAATCCTCACCTCGATACGAGTCTAGGCATATAAAATTTACCAAAATCGGACTCCATTTGCCCACTCAAATCAGAATTTTTCTTCAATTTAGGCCTAGGGCTCAAACCCACCTTTAATCTTCCATTTACAAAAATTTAACCAAGGATTTCATGATAAAATGATGTAATTAAGCCACAAAACTTACCTCCGACGAAACCCCGATGATTTCCCAGCAATCTCCCGTCAATTTCTTCTCTTGGAACTCAAAAATGGAGGTTTTGGGTATTAAACCCGTGACTGGTTTTGTTCTGTAATTAAACTTACTGCAAGTCAAAACTCTTCATCGTGTTCGCGACGCCTCTCACGCGAACGCGATGCCTTATTCCAGTCCTTCATCGCGAACGCGACACACCGTCATGCGTCCGCGAAGACCATTCTCCCCCAGCCCGGATTTTTCCTCTACGCGAACGCGACATACCCCAAAACACGATACAAACTTGTTCCAATCATAAAAACACCATCCTAAACATCAAAATCACCAATTACACACGGATTCAAGCCTAAGTTTCTTCAAAACTTCCGAATTACTCATTCCATCAAAAACCCGACCAAACGACATCCGAATGACCTGAAATTTTGTAGACATATCCAAAATCACATAACGAAGCTACAAGAATTGTCGAAATTCCATTCCGACCCCCGGATCAAAATCTCACCTACCGATCGGATTTCGCCAAAATTCATCCTTAGCCAATTCAAGCCTATTTCTACACCGGACCTCCAAATTCAATTCCGATCGCTCCCCTAAGTCACAAATCACCTCCCGGAACTAACCGAATCATCATAATTTAATTCCGAGCCCTCTAACCAAATAGTCAACTCCGGGTTGACTTTTCTTATTTAAGTTTCCTTCAAAAAGGCTATATGCCTCATTTTCAATCCAAATCACTCCTAACTCACCAGATAGACTCTAACACTGATATAAAAGCATAAAACATGTAATTACAACATAACGGGGTGATAATTCCCGTGACAACGGGCCGGGTCGTCACAATATTAAACATATAATAATGGTTCCCAGCCATTGGATTAGAATAAACGAGTGGCCAGGATTCACTGGCCATTTAAACGGCATCGTATGATTTAAATGAAGCTATCACCTCATCCGTTAGATTAGTTATTTGAACGGTTGTGATTATTTCATCTTAACGGTGTCGTTTGATTTAAGTGAGGCTTTCTTTTAACCGTTGGATGATTTAATTGGACGGTTCTGATTATTCTCATTTAACGGTGTCGTTTTAATTATTAGACAACCGTTTGTTTTGGTCAGTTTGATTTAATTTATTAACGGTCCAGATTTGTTTAATTGAAGCGACATCATTTTGTCTTGTGTATAGGGCAGGCCGGCTTATTTTTGGGCATGTTCTTTGTAATGTATTAATTGGGCTGGAATTTGGCCCAAACATTTTGTATTTTATACTATGCATTGTACCTTATATTTTTGTATTTTCAAAATGTATTTATTTATTATTTTTTCTGTACTTTTCTTGTATTTTATATTTGTTTTCTTCCGTATTTGATCCCAATATATTTATTATCTCTTGTATTTTGTATTTTTCTTTTGATTTTCTAATTTTCCTAGTAATTATCTTATATTTTTGGTATTTTCTAATTAATTCAAATTGTATTTTTGTTTTAATTTTCTTTACTTTATTTTCAAAATATAAAAATAAACACTGGTACTTCTACACAATAATTAACAAATTTCAAACAAAAATCATTTTTATATATTTATTTTGCACTTATTTGCTTGGAAAAAAATCACGTGATCACAATTTCAAGAGTAAAAATGTTCTAGATCTTGTCATTGGGCTTGACATGGCAAAGCTTACGACAGAGTGTCTGGCCTTTCTTATGTTCCATGCTTAGGCAACTTGGTTTTGCTAAAAGGTGGATAGACGTGATCTACAGATTCATATCCAACAAATGGCACTCTCTTATTGTTAATGCTAGCAGGCATGGATTCTTCAAGTTTGAAAGAGGACTCAGACAACGAGATCCTCTTTCACCCTCACTTTTTAAACTTTCTGCAGAGATACTTTGCCTAATGCTCAAGGACCTCCATAACAACAATAGATTTAGAGGATATTATACGTTTCACAATGAACCACAAATTTCTCATCTTTCATTTGCTGATGACACAATTATTTTTTTGTAGTGTTATTAAGTAAATTCAGAAACTGGTTCCCAAAGCTATAGAATCATGTGAGAAGATTAGTGGTCAAATGATCAACAAAGCCAAAAGTTGTTATGCGATGGCACCTAAGATTGCTATAAGCACTATTACTAGAGTTGGTAGAATATTTGGTATGAGACATGGTAACTTCCCCATTAAGTACCTAGGATGTTCTATATATACTAGGAGAAAAACTCTTGTCATATTCTTAGATATGATGAGAAAGGTCATTAACCGAATCAAAGGATGGCGTTTGAAATTTTTATGAATAGGTGGAAGGGCAGTTCTCATAAAACATGTTCTCCTAGCTCATTATGTTCATACTCTTGCCTTAATGCATCCTCCCAAATGATCTTCTAAACTAATGGAGAAATATTTGGCTAGAGTTTTTTGGTTAGGGCAAGCAAATAGGGAGAAAGACCACTGGGTGGAATGGAAGACTTTGTGTTTCCCTTTTGAGGAAGGAGGAACAAGATTCAGGAAATTATAAGACATCTACAATGCCTTCATTGCCAAGCGGTGGTGGAATTTGAGATCACCCCCATTCCCTTTGGGCTCAATTCTTGAAAGCAAAGTACTGTAATGGGAGCAATCCAGATGGTACAAACTGGATGAAAGGGAATTCATAGAGTTGGAAAGCTATGTGTTCAATCAGAAACAAAGTGGAGCAAAACACTCTTTGGAAAATTAGAAAAGGCAACATCAGCTTCTGTGAGGAGGAGAAGCATGTGCGAAGGAGAAGCCCGATGCACCGGTGAGGAGTTGCGAGCGACTGTCGGTAGTTGGCGCGAGTCGTGGCAGAGGGAGGCCTAAGAGGTATTGGGAGGAGGTGATTAGGCGGGACATGGGTATTATGCGGATTTCCGAGGACATGACTCTTGATAGGAATGTCTGGAGGTCTAGTATCAAGGTTGTTGGTTAGGGGCTTCTATTATTGCGCGGGATAGGGATGGGTCGGGTGGAGGAAGGGTTCCCGATAGGTTAAATTCTCTGTGAGTACTCCTAGGATTACTAATGCCTTTTGTTCATGTTGTTGCTTTGTTTACTTTGCCCTTTTATATGTCAGTTTTTATGGTTTATTCTGGAGTTACTAATGCTTTTCCTTTTGTTTTGTTTTTGTTTTTGTGTTTTTTTCCTTTTCTCGATCTTGCGCCGAGGGCCAATTGGAAACAACTTGTCTGCCCTATCGGGTAGGGGTAAGGCCTGCGTACATATTACCCTCTCGAGACCCCCACTCTGTAGGACTGTACTAGATAACTGTCATTGTTGTTGTTGCAACATCAGCTACTGGTTTGACGATTGGATGGACAAGTGTCCTCTTTATAAAACCCTCTCATATAATCCCTTATTGAGTAATATAAAGTACTTCTCAAGGATGGCTAATGGTATTGACCAGTCCTTCATTACCAACCCTCTGACCACATTAAAACACACATATCTTCTTTGTCTTCCTTTCACGTTCTTATCAACCAGACAAAAGAGGATTCAACAATCTAGACTAGCAATAACAATGGCAAATTTACTATATCAAGTGCATGGAATATGTTAAGGCAGAGAAAGAGAGTTTCTAGCTATGACACTAATATTTGGCAGAAAGGTATTCCTTTCAAAATGTCCTTTATGACATGGAGGGATATTCACAATAAGGTAGATACGGATGAGAGGATTACTAGCCTTAGGATTGTCATAAACTCTAGCTGCAGTTGTTGCACATGTTTCAGTGGCGTCTAGGGACCTGAAACTACAAATCATTTATTTTATAGTGGTTAATTTGCACAACAAGTCCGGAATTGCTTTATTGGGAGGTTGTGCATTGAGTACAGAAACAACAATTTAAAGACTCTCACACTCAACTGCTGAAACTAGAAAGAGAAAAATCCCATGGCAAACTACGCATAAAATCATGCCTCTTATCATCATTTGGGAGCTGTGGAGGTCTTGATGCAGCTCTATATTTGATATGGAAAAACCATCCTTTCACAGATCCAAATAGATGATTACTTTCAAGATCAATCAGATTATCAAATCTCGTTTAAAGAAGATCAACTTTGAAAATTATTCGGAAGATGTATGTCATATGTATGAAGCCCAATTGGTAATGAACAACTTTATTATGGTGAAATGGCTCAAACCATCTCTTCTGGTTATGAAGCTGAACAGTGATGGATCTTGTCTAAATGGCTGTCACAACCCAATTTTCCCCTACGTAATTTGTTATGATGGCACCTAGTCTGTACGACTAGGTAAGCCTAACTCTTTGTGAAAATAAAAGAAAAACATGAACATCAACTACTAATAGTAACAATATCTAATAAGCAATTGGATGCCACCCGGCATATACAATTAATGCCTCTGAAATATACCAATCAATTCCCAAAATTCGGATTACCATAAGTCACAAGCTACTAAGAAATCTTAACTGTTCTACATATTATTTGTATAGAAAGAAGGAAACACATGAACATAGGGAGACCCCGAGGATCTCTGGGTGCGGGCATATGTACCTTGAAGTCTTCAACAAGCAGCAATGACTGCGCCTAGTGATAAGGCTGGTAAGATGAACTTGGATCTGCACACAAAAAATATGTGCAGGAAAGGGCATAAGTACACCACAATGGTACCCATTAAGTGCCAAGCCTAACCTCGGTCGAGTAGTAACAAGATCAAGTTACGACCCTACTGGTATATATATAATAAAATTTAATAGAAAGAAATATCGCGGTAAGAATAAATACTGAAATTTAACAAGAATATAGGCATAGAAGAATAACAGCTCAGAATACAAAGATAACATGTGATCTCCTGGGATACCATCCCATAGTCCTAAATGTAAATGTGCAGGGGGATTTCCTTGAATACCGCTCGGTAGCCCCAAAGTAAATACGCAGTGTTGGGGGATCTTCCAGAATATCATACCGTAGTCCCAAAGTAAATATGCAGTTCAAAAAATAGAATTATGACTACAACACAAAAATCCTACATTTTAGACTAAATACAAGTCAATGAAAAAGCATGAAATTTCACTAAGCATGCTGCACAGAGTTCAGATAAGCAATTAAGACACGCCCTAAACTAAACAGGATGATTACATATGCTAGTGTATCTCAGTTAAAGGAAAATAGATATTTTACTTAATGAAAATAGAGTTTTTCAATAAATAGCCTGTGTACGCACTCGTCACCTCACGTATACGACGATCATATATCAAACAATATCAAATCCTAAGGGGAGTTCCCCCACAAGGTTAGGCAAGCCACATACCTCGATCCAAGCTCACAGCAATTCGTCATAATTTTTTTTCACGAATATCCGACTCCAAATGGCCCAAATCTATCCAAAATAAATTACATGACATAAATATAGCTACAAGAAACTAATCTAGCTAATGAAATCAAAGCTAAAGCAAAAAATTGGAAAATCGCCCACAAAACCTCCCCGGGCCCACGTATGGGAATCGGATAAAAGTCACAAAATATGAACACCCTTTCATTCACAAGTATAACCATACCAAACTTACTCAAATATGATCCCAAAATCTCAATCAAAACTCTAAAATCTGGTCTAAGAACTCTTCTCAAATTTTCCCCATTTTTCATCCCAAATCCGAAATTAAATGATAAAATTAATGACCGATTAGTGGGATATAACCATAATCAAGTTAAGAATCATTAACCAATCGATATATCTAGAAATACCTCAAAATATCGTCAAATCCGAGCTCCCAAACTCAAGCTTTGATAAAAATGGCCAACCCTTGTTTTTGAAAACTTTATACTGTTTGCCCAGATTTTCTCCTTCGCGAACGCGGCTAATCTCTCGCGTTCGCGTAGGGTAAAACTTTACTGATAAAAAATCCCTGTTGCGCAAATGCGAGAGTCCTCTCGCGAACGCATACTTTCTGCTTCCTAAAGCTTCGCGATTGCGGCCTCTACTACGCGAACGCGACGTCCTTCACACATTCGCAATACACTGAGCGAACACGTACCCATATTCGCGACCGCGAAGTGAGACTTCCCCTCCTATACCATATCCTCTTCGCGAATGCGGCACCTCCATAGCGGATCCGAAGAAGGAAACCAGAGCTGGGGACTTCAACAAAATCTGCAATAATTTTCTTAAGTGCAAAGGTCCGTTAGCCACTCGAAATCAACCCGAGGCTCCCAGGACCTCAACCAAACATACCAAAAAGTCCCAAAACACTCTACGAACTTAGTTAAGCCCTCAAATCATGTTAAACAATGGTAAAAGCACGAATCGCCTTCCTATTCAAACTTAAAGAACTTGAAACTTCAAATTTTCACAACCGATGACGAAACCTATCAAACCATTTCCAATCTACACCAACTTTCGAAATCAAATTTTGACCCCTATATTAAAAATCCCACTATCGGTATAAAACTCTAAAAATCGACTTTCGCCATTTCAAGCCTAAATGAGCTACGGGCCTCCAAAACATAATCTGGACACGCCCCTAAGTTCAAAATCACCTAACGGAGTTAACAGAACCGATGAAACTCCATTCTGGAGTCGTCTTCACACAGTTCTGACTGCGGTCCAAATACTAAGACTTAAGCCTCTATTTAGGGACTACGTGTCCCAAAATACTCCCAAAAACAAAAACAAAACCTCCAAGTAAATCACAATAGCAGAAATAGATACGAGAGAAGCGATTAATAGGGAATTAGGGCTCTAACTCTTAGAACGACCGGCTGGATCGTTATAATGGCAAATGTGGAGGAGGGGGTATAGTGAGAGGGAGTGATGGCTGTCTCATAATGGCATATTCATTACCATTGGGTCAGGGCACTAGTAATACCACAGAAGCTAGTGTATTGCTCTATGGCCTTATATGGTGCATCAACAATGGCTTTAACTCGATCATAGGAGAAACTGACTCACTCATCCTTCAAAACTTAGTGATTGGAGAATGGGATACACCTTGGAGAACCAGTGATATAGTAGATGAGACAAAGGTGTTGGTAAAAACAAATAATATTAGAACTCGGTACTACTATAGAGAAGCAAATCGCGTTGCGGACAAATTGGCATTCCTGAACCACAATCTGATATATCTCTCTATATATAACACCTTCGATAGCCTACTGGGACAGGTTAGAGGCCTGGTTAATCCCGATAGTTAGCAACTTCCTTCATTTAGAGTCAAGAAGAAAAAAGCAAGCACTCTCATATATGAACCACCTTGAAGTTTTAGCTTTATAACCGCTATGTAACTATGTTTTGTTGTTAGTTATAACTCTCTAAACTTGGTTTTCAAGTTCAACTCTTGTAGTAAAAGGTCAGGTAAAGCTCCCTTTTACAAAAAAATATTCTCAAAATGATTATAAAATCGTGACTCAGTTTTGGAGAAAAAAAAAGGTCTTCAACTTGCAGCATTTGCCACCAAGGTAAACGTCGGGTTATATGGATGTCCGGCATTGAACTTTTGAATTCTTGCAACATCACTAATCTAAACGAGAAAGTTATTGGAGAGACAAATGGAAGAAGTATTAAGAAGTTTAGAAAGAATCTCCCTTTGACGATTAATGAGTATGAGCCCATTTCTGATTGTCAGATCACTAGTCTAAAATTAAAAGTTTAGTGCTCTTTTAAAAAATTTCACGTCACTTTGGTTTGGAATTCCACAAACATGTGTATTTATGTAGAAGAAATTTCCACATAACAATATTTAAGTTAAGTAAGAGGATTATAAATGCAAGAGAAAGAAGGTGGAGTTTTTTTTTTTTTTTTGGTGTGATAAAGAACGAATTTTATTTTGTCGTGTCGCTATGTTTACTTTTGCCTGAAAAGGAGGTTGGGGTCATTAGGAGAACCCATGTACAACCAAATAGCAACACGCCATAATTGATTTGTATTTCATATTTTCATGCGAAGAGTTTGGTGGCTTGTGCAATGCAAAAATTGGTAGTATTCAAAATTCTTATCGTACGTACTATAAATAAATTATCTTCGGTGTTTGTATTCATAAATATAACTCAAAATTCTATTTTTATATATTATGCTCTTAAAGTTCTACTATCTACTATCCTATAAGAGAGTTAGCAGACATCTTCCCGTCAACCTGCAGTCTTATTGTGACGATATTTCTGAAATTTCATTGTTTATCTCCTTTAAATATATTGTACATGAAGCTTTTAATCACTTGTACATAGAGCCGTCAATATGGGCTTGGCCCGTTGGGCCATCCCAGCCTAGCCCGTAATTTAGCAGGGTTAGGCTATAATTTTTTAAGCCCGTTTTAAAATGAGGCTTTTAAGCCCGGTCCGAGAAAGCCCGTAGCCCGTGAGGGCTTGCCCGTGGGGGCCCGTGATCCTAGTAAAAATATTTATATAGAATATATAACATATAAAAAGTATATTATACTAAAAATAACAAGAGTATCCCAAGCTTAAAGTTTATTAAGCTCATTATATTAAAATATCAAAATTTAAAGTCTTAAAATGTTAATTAGTTAAGTAAAATATATTATTAAATAAATAACTAATAAATCTTAGATTGTCTAAACTAAAAGTCTAAACCCTAAACGGCTAAACTTCAAAAAAGGTAAAGCTACTTCTTTTGGAACCCTCTTTCGCTCTCGTAGTCATTTTTCCATACTCAAACTCGTAATATTTTTGTTGTGAATTTGAATATTATTAGTTTTAATTCAAGTACTCTTAATAATTAACTAATTAATATTGCATATGAACTGTAGATGTTGATGAAAGTGAAGATGTTACCCTGTCACAAGCGGATTCAAATGTGTTTGATGAAAATGATGTGTTGGATATCCCACAAGCATCATGGACATTCTCTTGAATAGTTTGTTTTGAGTTTTGGCTTTTAGTGATTGAATTATAGTCTTGTCTTTTACATTTTAATATTTATTATGATATACTGGAATAGTTTAAAAAGTTATTAAGTTTTGTGAAATTTTTTCAATAAGATATTTTTTAACTTTTAAATATTTATCTTTTTTACGTTAGAAGTTAAAGAAAAAATATAAAATTATATTTTATTAAATGATGGGCCGGCCCGTGGGGGCCCGTGGCCCATATAAGGCTAGGGTGGGCTGATCATTATAAGGCCCACCAGCTAGCTTAGCCCAGCCCATCAATTGCTCAAGCTCACATGGACTAGATTGGACCAGCCCAGCCCAACCCATATTGAAAGCTCTTACTTGTACACATTGACTAAGTTTCCTGGTAGTGTGGTTGCCCGCCGCAATTCCCATGCTACGTGTTTAGCATAGAATTTGAAACTCCCACTTCCTAACACATGTGCCCCTCTTTTAATGTTTCAATGTCATACCTAATATTTATTTCATTCCTTGAATTATCACTTTTTTTACTTTAGATGACCTTGGTGTTTTTGTAAATTTACTGAACTTTGTGAACCTTCTAACTGTTCCAAGAGTATCAAATGGCTGATGTCATGTTAAATTCAATACATATCAGCTTTTTCTTACTTCCTTTTTGCAGCTATATTCTATCCCAAAGAACATCAATTTCTGTTTCTTTTTAAAAAAATTGTTATTGTTCTGTATGCAAGTTTTTATATTACTTGTAGTTATTTTGCAAAAATTTTGCAGATATTTGATCAAAATATCGTATTAATTTTATGCTGTCAAAAAATATTATCAGATTCAATTTAAGGCCAATTTTGATTAGAGTAAAGAAAATTAATTTTTTTTACGACAAATTATAGAAATTCTATCAACAAATGAAATAAGGCGCAAACCTTATAGAAGTAATAAAAGATATTTATTGGAGTAAAGAAAATTATTTTTGTAATAATAGATTATAAAAAATTATCTAAAATAAAACAGCATACAAACATAATGCACAAACCCAATGATTGACGAGCATGCAAAGTTCAATAGTTTAAAATCAAAAATTTTCAATTTATGATCGAAACTGATTGATGATCCGGCAAAGTTCAATAGTTTAAAATCAAGTAATATCAAGCTACGTGATCAGCTTTGTATAAATTTAGTGTGATATTGCTGGAGGTATTAGTTTCTTACAATGATATCAAAGATATATTTCCTAATTAAATAGAAGAAGAACATTCACATTATGCGAAAAAATTTATAAAAATTAAGCAAGAATTTAGAATTTTTTACAGAAGAAATAAAAGGAAAAGAAGGATTTAATTGGGATCAAAAGGCATTGATGAATCTATAAAAATATATAAAAATTAAATAATAAAAATATTAAATTATGTGCCTTAACTCTGTCAAATGATGTTTTTATTATTAAAAAAAAGTAGGGGTACGAGATAAAATTATTATATTAAACGATAGGATATATGTTAAAATAAGATTATCTAATAATAAAAAAGGCAAGGTAAAAGAAAATATGAAGGTAATGACGCGATCACACTAATTGATCCTTACATATAATTGTCACTTTTCGTTGTTACATAGCAACAGATTATTCTAAAATTGAAGTAACAATCAAAATAAATATTATCTAAAGTAAACATACAATTCAATACAATAGATAACAACCCTCTAAACAAGCTATTAATATTGGATAGGAGAAATTAAGATGTTCTTATGTACTTGCTAAATTTTACAATCAAGATTTGATTTTATTCTTTATGCTGTAACGCTCCAGCCGGCCATTTCATTAGTTACATCCCCATTTCTCCAATTTCTCCTTCTTTATGTGCAATTTAGTTGCATTTCATCATATCATGTTGGTTTAAGTTCAGGAGTAGACTTGGAGTGGAATGAGATACTTAGTCTCTAATTTAGAAGTTTAAGTTCGAAAAGTCAATCGGATGTTGACTTATGTGTAGAAGATCTCGAATGTGATTTTTTATGGTTCAAATAGCTCCGTTGGGTAATTTTGGACTTAGGAGTGTGTTCAAAATGTAATTATGAGGTCCATAGAAGAATTAGGCTTGAATTGACAAAATTGGAAATTTGGAGTATTCCAACCGGCAATGAAAATCTTGACATCGGGGTCGTAATGGAATTCTAAAAAATAGAGTAGGTCATTAGTGTTATTTGTGACGTGATTTCAGGCCATTCGGAGGTGATTTGAATGGTTTTGGTGTTGTGTGTGGAATTTAAAATTTTCTAAGTTCTTGGGCTTTAATATGATGGTGATTGGATGTATTGATGTTGTTTGAGTGTTCTGAATATTGGAACAAGTCTGAATGGTGATATGTTACTTGTTGTCATGTATGGTTGAGGTCATGAGGCCCTCGGGTGAGTTATGTGTAATTAACGGACCAATTCATGGTTTTGCGAGATGGCAGTTGTTCGCCCATTAAAGCAGTACATTAGCTGGGTTTAGAACATCGTGAGACAGTTCGGTCCATATCTGCTATGGGCATTAGAGCATTGAGAGGGATTTTGCTGGTATTTTATCGAAAAAGGTTTGTTCTTTGTGTTCGCAAAGATTGTCCCACATTCGTGAAGAAGATCTGGGCCCAGGGGAGAAAATTCTCTTCGCGCCCATGAGACAGGGGACACATTCGAGTAGGTTTGAAATCCAGTGTATCACAAATGCATGAGAGGCATCGCGTTTGAGTAGGGAAGTTGGAGCAGTTGGGAACCTAGGAGTTTGCTTATCGCGTTCGCGTAGGAAGGGACACGTTTGCGAAGGCTTTGGCAGCTGAAGCTTCACGTTCGAGAGAAGGGGCTTACGCTCGCGAAAGAGGAAATGTGAGCAGTTGAGTTTTGTTCCATGCGAACACGAGGAGGTGGTCGCGTTCACGATGAAGGACGCAACTGGGCAGAATGTTTAAGTTCAGAAATGAAGCCTTAGTCCATATTTTTAAATTTCATTAGGGAGCTAGGGAGAAGAAGAATTGAGAGGGAAATTTTAGAGGAGTGATTGAGGTAAGTATTGTTCACTTGTTTTTGGTAAAATTCCATGATTATGTCTGGTTTTTTATCATTTTATGTGGGAATTTGGGATAGGGAAAATGGAAGCAAATTTGGAGAGTAGATTTTTGGGATTTGAATGACCATTTAACGTCGGATTTTGGTGAATTTGATATGGGTAGAGTCATGAGCGAATGGGTTTTCTAGTTTTAATTTTTATCGGATTCCGAGACGTGGGTCCTAGGGGCGGGTTGGAGCCAAAATCAGGATTTTTGGTCTAAATTGATAATTTTTGTATGGGTTTCATTCCTTTAGCGTATATTGATGATAATGTACTAATGTTGGTTAGATTCGGAGCATTAGGCCGAATCGAGAGGCAAGGGCATGGCAAGCTAGAGTTTTGAGGTAAGTAACGCTTCCAAACATGGTTATGAGGGTTCAAAACCCCAAACCATGTGTTCTATAATTAATATTAAGGTCACGCAAATGCTAAGTGACGGGCGTGCACCATGAGAATTGCGGCCTAGATCATTCTATGGCACCCGCTTAGTGACTCTTTCTTGCAAATATTTGTGTTGTGATTATATGATAAAGTAAAAGAACTTTAAATCATGCTAATTATCATGTTAGGGCTTCACGTCAATACTGTTGAAACCCGAGTGGTTGTTTTTTGTTGTCATCTTATTAGTTTCATTGATATTATGTACTCAGTCTTGTTCATGCATATCATTGTATGCGGCAAAAATCGGGGAGTCCAATTTAGTGATCACATGGGAGTTCGCGGCCTACCTTCAAAAGTCTCAAAGCATAGATCGATGTTCAACCACGAGGGTTCCCAATGCTCGACCCCGGGGCAGTACAAATTGGTGGCCATGATGAATGAGTAGGAGATTCCCAAGGCAAGTGGTTAGGGATGACTAAGTCTCCAAGAATAGTGCAAGTCCGTACCGTAATATTATATAGTTGTACTGCTGTAAATCTTGTAATAAATGTATATGTACTATATTGGATTCCCCTTTATATAAAGGGGATCCTTATCATTTTTGTAGGGAGGATATTTAACACACAATAGTCAATATACAAAAATATTCCCTACTATCTAACTTAAACACATTCTCCATTGATTATATTGCTTACATTTATTCTATTTCATTAACTGTTCTTCATTTAATACTCATTATTGATCATAAAGTGCTCTTACCGAAGCTCTTAGAATTTTGAGTCCTTCTCCGTCCGTTCATAGTTTTATACTAATCTCAACCTCGAGACACCGTATAACCTGGCTCGAGGTCCCGACTCTCAGTCACTCGGTTCGCGTATCACACTTTCTTCAAGATCTAACTTTATTTTCTAGTCTCACACTTAGAATCAATTGCATAACAATTAGAATAAAAATAAATTACGTATTTTTAGAACCAAAAAATCAAATGTAATTGTAATTACCATTTCCAAGGTAAACGGTTTGGCGCCCACCGTGGGGCTAAAAATAATAGTGGTTGTTTTGTTGTTGATGTTGCTCCAGCTATTCCATATGAGATAAATAACTAATCTCTCACTCTTTTCTCTCTAACTACTCACTCGAGATTACTACTTTCATTTATTACGTTCATACTTGTTCCTCATTTATCGCTTTTCATTGGCCATAAAGAGCCTTTAACAATTATATCCTAACTGTTAACCCTTTCCCCATTATCCTTAATAGCTCAAGTTCGAGCCCAGGCATCGACCTCGAGGCCCTTCATCGGTCTATCCGAGGCCCGAATAACTAAACCCCTAGTTCGATTAAAGCTCATTTTTCGCTTGCATTTCATCTTTTGACTTCATACATCTAGCATCAACTTCTTAAACAACTAGCATCTAAGTAGATCACGTATTTTTAGGGTCTCATCAACAAATTTAATTATTATACCTTTTTTACGGTAAACAGTTGGGCACCCACTGTGGGGCAAAATAATAGTGATTATTTTCTTGCCGATTTCGTTACACAACACAAGTTTTCTTTCACACTTTTTCTTGTCCAAGATCGTTGATTTCAAGTCAAAACATCTGGACCAGTAAATAGAGTTGAGAACGACAACATTGAAAATGATGGAGAAAACGGTGTGGCTATTCCAACTGTTGGCGTGCCACCACAAAACCCCGATAATGCACCTAGATCGATTCCATCAGATAAGGGTTCGCAAGACACATAGCAGGTCAATGAAACCTCCAAAACCAACAGTTGCATACAACATGGGCGACCAACATGATGCCCAAAAACCCCAGCTCAGGAAGAACGAGAAGTTAGCCTTCACGTTATTTTTGAAATGTTGCAGGCATAACAGCTGGCTATCACTCAGTTCTAGAGCCATCCGAAGACTCCTAGCATAGTAGTGCTAGTAGCTACTCTCTCGGCCGAACCGATACCGATGAGATCGAGCAACAACGGATTGGTAGCCGATCCTTCCATAGTCAAAATGATCAAGGATCTCACCAAAAGGATCGAGTCGGGCAAAAAAATGATAGCAACCAATGACAAGAAGGTTGAAACCTATAACTCCAGGGTCAACCAAATTTCGGGCGCACCCCCAATTCTGAAAGGTATAGATTCGAAAAAGTTTGTGCAACGGTTGTTCCCCAAAGAAGAGGCCTCGAAATTTATTTCAAAGAAATTCTAAATGCCGGGACTCCCAAAGTGCAGCGGGACCTCAGACCCTAATGAACATTTTACTACCTACACTTGTGCGGTAAAGGGAAACGATATAAAGAAAAGATGTTCGGAGAAACACTCTCGAAGGGGGAACCAACATGGTATCACAACCTAGCTCCCAACTCCATAGACTCATTTTCCATGCTAGCAGACTCCTTTATAAAGGCACATGCCAGTGCCATCAAAGTAGCGACAAGGAAGTTTGACATATTCAAGATTAAGTAGAGGAGGAATGAAATGCTGCGAGAATTCGTATCTCGCTTCCAAACAAAACGAATGGAACCATTCCCGTTTTCAAATGACTGGGCGGTGCAGGACTTCACTCAAGGCCGAAATGAATGAAGGTTAGAGGCCTCAGGGCAGCTGAAAGAGAATTTGATCGAGCATCCCGCTGCAACCTGGTCGGACACCTACAACTGGTATCGGTCAAAGATGTCAAGGATAACCAACTGGGAGCCCCATCGGGCTCAGTACATCCAAGTAGACTCCTGGCGAATGAGTCAAAATTGAACAAAGAACGATATCAACCATACATGAAAGATAAGAGAAACTCCCCGATCTACGACCTACATTGCAATAACCGGAGATCAGACCGAGAATAGGAACCCAAAGGAATTATTAGCAGAGCCGGATCCAAGGATCCAACGGAGGCACCTCAGCTATCTGAATACAACTTCAGCGTTGGCATACCGAACTTCATATTCGCCATCAGTAAAATCAAGGACATCAAATGGCCCAGGACTATTTAGTCGGATCCTTCCTAGAGGAATCACAACATAGTACGTGAACTTCATAAATATGCACGGCCAAGAAGAACAAAGCAAATGAGCTTATACGTTAGAGGGCATGCATGACCGGGAGAGAGATGACAAACGAGATCTGGAGAGAGAGTTCGGGTAGGCGAGGAGGCCTCATAGACCAGAGATATTAGCTGGTCTTTGTTCTGGAGGCAAGGTGCGACATGGTAGAGGTTTCATGGGTCAGCCAGTTTAGTTTGAATCGCAGGCTTCGCACTATAATTCAAGTGTTCATGGGTCTCAAAGCACCTGTACCGCACATTTCCCATATCCACATCAGCAGTGAGGTTGCTTTTAGTGTGGAGGTACTAGCCACGTGGTGAGATATTGTCCCAGACTTCGGACATATTCGTCACAACATGGTAATTTGGCGAGTAGAAGGTGCCCAAGAGGGGGAGATCCGGCCTGTTGATATATTTCATATAGTAGGCTTAAAGACTCTATGCCAGATGATGCCATTCAAGTATTCTTTTGATTTTTTATAGACGAGAAACATATGTAGTTCATTACAGTTCTGCTTACCAGGGCCAGTTCCCCTATTTGTTGCTCCGCTTATGGGTGTGTTTCATGATTAGCACTCTGTTAAGTGTTTCCATGTTGGGAAGTTCTAAGGGTGATATCCCGTGTCTATCATCTTTTTATATTCATTATTAAGAGTTATGAGATTAATAGTAAATTCTATTGTCCATTATGGTAGGCTTGATGTGATTTCTGAGTATTTTTGGCTACGAGCTGCGATTTTTATGCTCCACCCATGTGGGAGCCAACACTTGTTGTAAAGACATGTTATCCACATGATATTAGGAGGCATAAACACTCTCTGTAACCCATGATGAGAAAGACAAAAATATCTGTCACCAGAGAAAAGCGAACTTAAGGATGCGTACACAAGGATGCCCTGGCATTCAATGAAGAGGACTCCAAAACCTCGTCCCAACCTCATAACGGTTCCCTAGTAACCTCTTTCCTTGTTAATTCATTTTGAATAAAACATGCGCACATGCATCCAAGTAGCTCGGCCAACATTATCAGGTCGAGGGTAATAGAGCAGCTCGGACTGATAGACTAAATCATGACTGCCACTTGAGTCCTCAATGGGTTCGAACGATGATCGAAAAAATGAAAGAAGAGATCACTCTTCTAACCAAACTACACCTTCGACTAAGCTCTAGTAAAACATAGCGGAGGACCATACCGAGTCCTTGGTCCAAACAATAGAGACATGTCAGACCTTAGAACATCATCAGCAAATCCCGCGATAGAGTAATATCACCTCTCCTTTTTTAAATTTTATGCTAAACCATATGCAGGCACCCAGTCAGGGCGGTCACAAAGTCTAACCCAACCTAAAGATTTCAAGGCCTTAATGGCACCCGTTGCACTCTTTCATTCGGCCAAGCTTTTGTCCTGAAGAGGGCTTCATCAGCAAGGTTTTTAACAAGACAACATACATGCACGACCTAAGGAGGATCCAACAAGCTTAAAAGGCTTCTTTTATAATCAACACCGAACACCAAAGGGCATCTTTTTGAGAGATCATCCACTCGGAAGAACTAGGGAACGAGAAACAAAATTCAAATAGGAAATTGATGTACCGGGCCAAATGGTCAAATGAACCATGTGCGCACAAGCCGGTCTCATGGCAACAAATCAAAACGTACTTATGCCAAATAATCGAGAATATCTTTCGCCAAAGCATCTCGTACTCCAAAGAAAATTCAGCATTCTCACAACGAGGATCCCTCCATTGAGAATACCTTGAAATATTCAGAGAGTAGCATCAATAAATCGGCACCCGCATGGCCTCGGGCTCGGGACTCCAAACTCATAAGCCCTTAACGAGGCAACACGAAAATTATGAAACATCTCCAAAAAGGGAAATTATCTCGAACACTCGGATATTGGTATCGCAGACTTAGAAAGCGCATGACCATAGGGTTAGAATCTCCAAAGTCATAAGCCTTCAATAAGGCAATTTCGAGCTCACGAGTAAAGGCCCCCGAGCCTGAGTAAATTGATAACTCGGAGAATATCTCCAATCGCTGCCCATTTTAAAAAACATGAGGCCATAGGACCCCGAGCGGGCAGACCCGGTCTAGTAAGACTATTTAAGGCATCAACTAAACTATGAGACCTCAAGCAAGGCATGGATGATGCTTGTACCAAGCATCAACTAAACTATAAGACCTCAAGCAAGGCATGGATCATGCTTGTACAAAGCATCAACTAAATTGTAAGACCTCAAGCAAGGCTTGAATCATGCTTGTACCAGGCATCAACAAAACTGTAAGACCTCAAGAAAGGCATGAATCACGCTTGTACCAAGCATCAACAAAACTGCAAAATCTCAAAAGGTGTGAAAGTTTGTAAGATCTTACTACAAGTATAAACTCAATCCCAACGTTTAGGCTAAACAATTTATAAGATACCTGAAAGGGCATACCCTCAACGTAGACGCCTAAACTACTACACTCGAGATAAAAAGAATGGCTGTGACCAAACATACGTGATTACGGTCATACGACTGTACCAACCAAATTAACACGACTTGGGGATGCCCAATTGTTTTTACAAAATCATAGGACATTACTTTAAATCCACTTTGAAAAGAACTAGTTAAATAAGCTACCCTCGACATGAAAAAGAGCTTCGACCATGTCAGCTCCAAATCACACGGCTTCGAGCTACTCAGCCTATAAGCCAAACCTTTTGAGGTATTCAAATATCGCCGCTAACAATTTGAAATCAAGGTTCTTCGTAAAGCGAACACGAGTCAACAAAATCATTACAAAATTCCTTAAAAGAGGAAAGCCTATATATGCCAAAGGGTAAAACGTTATAGCCATTGTTGTCAGCTTAATGAGCCTCGTGGTCATGCATATAAAAGGTCACTTTGATCCAAGGCATAAGAGCTATTGTCGCTCTCCCATACAAACACAAAATCTTGAGGGTTAAATGAGCTCGAGTCGAAGCCGGACTCGGAGACTAGACCCAAAATAGTTGACCAAACGCACAAGAGCTCAAACGGTAGCTTGCACTAAAACTCACATCGACCGAGAGTGTAAGAGCCCCCAGGCCTACCTAATGAGCTCCAGATCTCGCTAACTCCGAAACTAGCTCGCCTGGTCTGAAGCAAAGCAAAAAGAGGTACATTAGAAATAAAGCTTCTAGCTTTCCTTTATTCACACACATGAAAAATTGCATTCTCCATCTATAAACATGTTCTACAAATACCACATACAAGATGGAAAAGTCTATGTCCCACCCCTAAAGGCTACAGCCAAACAGCCTCATCTCTACTCTCTTCAGTGTCAGACAAAGGTGACTGAGCATCACGTTCGTCTGCCCTCGCTCATGCCAACTCTTCCGGGAGAACAAAACCCTTGGAACCAACCTCCTCGAAAACCTTTCTTCGAGATCTATAATGAGCATATTCTTTGATTCTCCCTTCACAATCGAGGACCCTCTTCAACTCAACTTGGGAATCAGCAGCATCCTTCAAATAAATCAGCATCTCCTGATCGGCTTTAGCCCGTCTCAGTGCAGCTTCGGTCCAAGCTTCAACAATCTCGGCCCAGGCCTTCGAAAGTTCAGATTCGAGCTTCGTGACCATATTGACTTGAACTGAAGCGTTACTGCGAGCTAAGAAGACTTGACCTCAAAGGCAGAAACTTTAGCCAAGGCACCCTTCTCCTCTAAAGCTTACACAGTCATTCCTGATTTGGTCGGCTTCACCCTTGAGGCATTCCAAGTCCTTCGCCTTTTTCTGCAGCAGGGATAAGTGAAGAGTCAACCTGAGAGGTAAATCAAAATACATACCCATCTGGTATGAAAAGTAACCTGCTCCATCACATAGCTCTCGTAATTTGAGCTCCAGTATGCCTTATATCGCTAGTGTGCCATCTCAACTTCTCCTTGCAAAAGAGCCTAAGGGATCTACGCTCATCCAAAGCTTTTTGGAGCTTAGATCCATGATAGAGAAACTCAGCCCTAAGCCTTTCAAAATCCTGCAAATGAAAAACTAGGTAAGAAAGGGAAGACACGGGATTCGAAAGGCCAATGATGAAGCTCACCGCAAAGTGAAGGCGAACTTCTTCGAAGGCCGAGCACACATCTGTTGGTCCAATTCCCCCGGCCCTAGAAGGATAAACCCCAGTTGAAGCACGATCACTTGGAGGAGCCAACCATCTATAACCCAATACTTTGGGTGTGGCAGGTCCAGACGATGTCTCCATCTCGGAGGCCCGGCCCCGTTTCACCTTACCAAGAGCGCCAATGCCCTGAAAGTACATGTCCTGCTTATTATTTTTGTCCTTTATCTCGGAAGCAAGCAACCTCTCTCCCTCTCCAGAGGAGCACAGCCTCACCCTTGAAGGATCTCTCATACCCACAACGGTAAGATTAATACGTGAAAAAGGAAATATGTCTCTGAAAATGAACAAGGGAAAAGGGAAATGCAATATACACACGTACCGTGAGGATTTGCTACCCATCTACCCCGGGACACAGCTCGCCACCTACATTTGTCACAAGTCGAGTGGGTCACCAGCTTCTAAACACAAGCAGATCAGGAACGTCATCCAACGCCCATGAAATTGTTGCAGAAAAGGAGGAAACACGGTTAAGAAACCAGCTTTCACTGTAAGAAAAATGAAGAAAGAAGTGTACACTCAACTCACGCGTATAATTCCATTCCTCGGGGAATGACATAAGTTCCACGGGGATAACATCAGCCTTTTGGATCCAAACGAACCGACTAACCCACTCTCGATCTCCATCTTCCTTATCATCAACAACAAAGGGCATGGATGAACGACACTGCAAGGTTAGCAGACCTCGATGTGAAAGGGCTGGTAAAACCTGACAAGATGATCCAGCGTGAATTCAAGCCATGCCTTCTCTGCAAAGAACCTCATCATCAATATTATTCGCCAAAATGATGGATGTATCTATGCCAAAGTAACCCGGTACTCTAAATAGAAATTGAGCACGACCCTATCAAGGGGGCCTAATATGAAAGGGTACAAGTACACATTCAAAAATCCATCAGCTAGGCCTGTAATAACCCCATCCGGGGAAAGCACCTGCAACGCTACCCCCTCGCCCCATCCACAGTCTTTCTCTACTATCTCCTAATTATCCTCTCTTATCAAAGACATGATCATTAAAGTAAACTCCCATGAATCTTGAGCGTTGGGAGTGGAACTCTCCCCTCTCTGCCGGACAGACCCCAAAGTAGCAGCCATGGCTATGGTGGGACTAGAAAACTAAAGTGAGAACATACACAAACATTCTGGTGCTAAGGTAATGCCAAAACGGAAGGACAACAATCTAAAATAATGGGATCTCCCAATAAGCGGAAGCAACCCCGTATACGTGTGAGGAAACAACAATGGTTAGTCTACCTAAGTTAGGCCCCATGAGGCTGATCAAATGTAGAAATCAAGAAAATATCTTTATATTCATAAACATTTGCTTACAAAAGCCTACAAAGGGTCTCTACATAAAAACAATGAAACAAAGGGGTGCACACATGCATTAAAAAGCCTAGAGCCTAGTCTACTATCAAAGGTCCACCTCCTACAACAATGCCTCCGGACATCCTCTCTTCGGACGTGCGTCCTTAAAGATAATATCTTTCAAAGTGCATTCTCTTTAGAAGCCTTATCCCGGCCTTCCACATTGATATCACCAAAGGATAAGTCGAGAACAATGAAGGGATGAAAAATGCCATAGTTCACTAAAGGTCGAGGACCCTCACTGGCCAAGAGAACTTCGGAGGGACAACAGATATAGCGAACGTCGGCCTCGCTTGTATGGCTACTTTATGTCTGCTTCTTTGGATATTTAGTCGTGTAAACTACCAGCCCGAGGTAAAGCTCCATGTCGAGCTGGGGTATAAAGGTGACCAACACTGTCTAATACAAGCCCACCCATGAGCAGCAGTGTATAGTCCGAATAAATTTCTACAAATAAGGAAAGTCAATCTCCCATTTAGCATTACCCTGAGCGAACAGCAACAGCAGTAGCAAATGTAACAACAATAATAGCAACGACAAGACAACATGATCCCACTCAATAAAGGAGAGCTTAGGCAAAAGGTCACCCTATGATCGACGGGAATGGTGCCAAATGACCCTAAGGCCGTGAACTCCAAGCATGGAAATTAATAATAAATAAAGATGATGAGAACAAAAGGGCGAATGAATAGAGGAAGGCATTTGGATAGAAAAATAGCACCACAATTTCCCATTTATATGGGATAAAGACACGACTATCAATGGCTTTGGAACACTGATCGGCAAACATATTAATGTTTTCTTGAGGGACCGAATCAATGGTGGTACTGTCGCTTTGAAAAAAGAATCGACAGCATATTGAATAGCATCGAAAAGACAAGTCCATATGATATCCCGGTTATCACGAAAGCTCACGTTGTAGGTTGAATCATCGATATGACCATGTCATGAGAAGCCCTGGGGTGAGTATCAGAATCATTTCTCGTCGCTTAATTTTGGAGAAACGCAGAGACTATCTATATGCGGTGTAATTATAATGTCCAATTTCTTGCTGTTAAGTCACTTCAAAAGAACATATTGAGGCCTCAGGGATGCGAAGTTGTGACCGAGTTCCCCCCTCAGAACTCGTTGAGGCTCGACCTGAAGAGAATACTGATCGAGGATAGAATCAAATGGAGGATTCCCTAGGCACGCGGCTAAACGTGAAAAAACCAATATGCTCGGAGCTTGTATCAAGGTGTCACATCTAGCCATCCCATCTCCATATCTTTACAATTAATGTACTTTATACTATGTCGGAATTCCCCTCCTATATAAAGGTGATCCTCACTATTTGTAAGGGACATGATATTTCTCCAACTATTCCACATGAGATAAATAACAACTCTCTATCTATCTCTCTCTCTCTCTCTCTCTCTCTCTCTCTCTTTTCTCTCTAACTTACTCGCTCGAGATTAACACTTTCATTTATTACGTTCATAATTGTTCCTCATTTATCGATTGTCGTTGGCCATAAAGATCCTTTAATGATTATAACCTAACTGTTAACCCTTTCTCGATTATCCCCTATAGCTGGAGTCTAAGCCCAGGCATAAACCTTGAGGCCCATCATCGGTCAGTCCGAGACCCGAATAACTAAATCCCTATTTGATTATTGCTCCATTTTAGCTCGTATTTCATCTTTTGACTTCATACATCTAGCATCAACTGCTTAAACAACTAGCATCTAAGTAGATCATGTATATTTAGATTTTCATCAACAAATTTAATTGTTATTATCATTTTTACGGTAAACACCACCATATATCTTGATTATCCTCTGGGCCAACAATGACTCGCTTGATCCTTGTCGTATATGTAAAAATACTAGCACGACAAAAGCTTTGGGGAGTACAAGTAAAGATGGTGACAAAAAACAAAATTTTCCCAAACCAAATGGAACAAGTGGCGTATACACGGTACTAGCCTCAAAATTACCGGACATATTTGGTCATGGCACGAGTTGAATGCTGACAGAATTCGATGATCACTAGGTCTATTGCGGGTTCTTACCCAAGGGTAAAGGAGTTATAGATGAATGAAGAACCTTCATGATGGGTGGTTATTCGATCGTTTTCACCAGGAGCTTTAATTGGAAATCTAGATTTTCATCGGTAATTTCTAGGAATGAGTGGAAGATGGCCATGCTTGAAAAGTTATTGATAAAGGTCAACATGATCATTACGACCTACTTTCTTATTTATATCATTGTTCCGTTCGGCACAGTAGGCAATAAAAGTAATTCTTGAGGAACAATATCCGAAACTAAGGTTTCGACCAAGGGTTCATCGGTATCCTTCGCTTTACGCTTAGAAGAGGATTTAGGAGTGGGAAATATCCTAGTCCTAGAAGAAGAAGCAGGTTTTGAAGAACTTCCTCAGACAAGAGTGATTTATGTTTACCATACAACTAAGGCTCGAACCCTTCCTCCGCTTCTTCTATTCCTAACAGGAGTTACTGTAGAGGTAAGATCATCGGGTATAATAGTACAATGAGGGGAAACATTAGAAGTAGTAAAAATAGATGATTTGGATGTCATTTAGAACATGAAATGAAGTTGAAGGTAAGAATGAAGAATAAAAAAGGGATTCTAAGAAGACGACAAAGACGAAAGAAAGTAGAAGGAAGGTTATGATGGTTTGTGGTTCCGTATTTATAAAGAAAAGGTACGTCTTCATAAACCATCATCATGGAACCTTCATATCAAGTTGACAAATGTGTCTATGCCTAAAAAACTATTGCAAACATCATAACCAATCACAAAAAGATACGTGTCTCGAGCATTAAATTGAAGCAACACATGTCACTTCACTTCTACAACACAATATAATGATCTCGAAAAAAGGTGACAAAATATTCCCTAATATTAAGTTAAGAATATAAAAAAAGTGGGGGAACTATCTGTATTAGTGAAAAACAAACTTTTCGTACTGACCTATTTTATGATGACAGATGTCGTTAGAATAATACGACAAAGAAGAATGACGTGTACGGAAGATATATGCAACATTCTCAAGGTCACACACAAAAGTACAATGTCTATTAGCTTTCGGGTCAAACACAAGAGCATATCGACGAGACTGATAAATAAGGATCATTATTAGCTACAAATATGAAAAGAATTAGACAATCCCTGATTGCATGGGATTTGCCATCATTTTCTCAAGCGTTACAAATTAATGAACATTTTGTGCAATAAATGATAGTAACGAGCAGGAACTAAACAAGACAAACAACTAGGAATGAATGTATTATTTGAAACTTCTCTCCTTCCATATCTTGCATTCCCATCGAGAAATTATTGAATCATACTCTCAACTAAAGTGTTCTATTACAGTTCTCTATTATTTGCTTTCATACGGAAGAAAGACTACAATCATCAATAAGATTTCTCTTTTCTTTATTTTTTCAATTTAGTTTCCTTATTAGTTGTTCCTTTAACGTATCGTTTATGATCGAAAAGGTGAATTAAGTTGATTGTTAGAAACCCAAAATATTTATTATTGTTTTGATTACAAAAACTATTTTTCGGGTTAACATTCTTTGCATCAATTGGCACTCGGTGGTAGAACATCTTCCACCGTTTGGAGAGTACACACATAGATATAGGCAGGGGCGGATTTATGCTCGACATCGCTTCGTCGGATACTTTTACTAAATATATGTATTAATATTGTATGGAAACGGATAAGTAGGAAAAATGATACTACTTGACATAAATTGTGTCTTGATATGTTGGTAATAATGTGCTTCTTTTTTCAAGTTTAAACTTCTAGTTCTTTTATAAATTTCGACACTACTTATAAAAATTTCTATGTACGCCCCTCGACGTCAGAGTATCATTTTACCGATTTCTGCACCTTCAATGAGCAAAAGAAAAATAGGTAGCAACAAGACAGAAAGAGTTGACGAAAAAAACAGGCTTAGTACGTAAAATATAGAGTAGTGATCCTCTAAAGAAAAAAAGGAAAGAGACAAGCCAAATTTATTAAGATCGTCCACTTCGGTGGCAAGAAAGCATGTTAAGCGAACTTTTGGTTACCACAAAAGATCATGCTTTTCGCCTTCTCTTTCGTCATGCTAAGCTCGCAGGCATTAGGCGTTTCAGTTTCAATTTCCAACTCTTCTCTTTTTCTCCGAACTATTCTATAAGTATAGGGAATAGGGATATATACGTACCCGTGTATAGAAACTGTCACCTCTTTTCTTTACTCCTCCTTCCTAAATGGGTCGGTGCCACTCTCTTCAAGCTGCTCTCTTTCTCACTTGTTCTCTCTTCTTAACACTCATTATTGATGCTAGTATAATCTCTGGAAACAAGCAATCCTACATAATTAGAGTTCAAAATGACATGAAACCATCTGCTTTTTCTGATGTTGAACACTGGTATGGTTCCACCCTAAGAAGCCTAAGTTCGAATCCTCTTAACTCTGCAAAATCCAACAGCGTCCAAGTAGAAACCACTGATCTGGAGTTTCTTCATGTGTACAAAACTGTTTTCCATGGCTTCTCGGCAAGACTCACTGAAAAAGAGGCCCAAGAACTGGCAAATCGCCGAGGGGTTCTCTCAGTTTTACCCGACCGACTTCGCCAACTTCATACCACTCGCTCACCTCACTTTCTAGGGTTGGATTCATCAGCTTCTGCTCCAGCTAATCTTGTATCTGAGTCTGATTCGGGTTCTAACGTTGTTATCGGTATACTTGATACCGGTATATGGCCAGAACGACTAAGTTTTCATGACAAAGGCATGGGACCAATTCCATCATTTTGGAAAGGGGAGTGTACACAAGGGCAAGATTTTACAAAAGCCAATTGCAATAAAAAGATTATTGGAGCTCGATACTATACAGCAGGCTATGAGGCGAGTGGGAGGGTTATGAATTTCTCTACGGACATAAAGTCCGCTAGAGACAGCGACGGTCATGGAACACACACGGCGTCCACTGCAGCTGGCAGAGCGGTTGAGGATGCTTCTTTGCTGGGATTCGCTAAAGGGGTTGCTGTCGGTATAGCACCCAAGGCTCGAATTGCTGTTTACAAGGTTTGCTGGAAAAGGGGTTGCATGGATTCCGACATCTTAGCAGCATTTGATAAAGCTGTGGATGATGGAGTCAACGTTATTTCAATCTCTGTCGGTGGTGGTGCTGTTCCTTACAATCTTGATCCCATAGCGATCGGATCTTTCGGAGCAATGGAGAAAGGTATTCTTGTCTCCGCTTCAGCAGGTAACGAAGGTCCAAGGCCAATGACGGTCACGAATGTAGCTCCATGGATTACAACCGTGGGTGCTAGTACTATTGATAGAAAGTTCCCTGCTGATCTTGTCCTTGGAAATGGCAAGAGAATTACTGGCGCATCATTGTATAGTGGTGATCCTTTGCCTGACAAACAGTTGCCATTAGTATATGGTGGGAATGTTTCAGTTGGTATAAGAAATGGTGCTAGGCATTCTAGTAGCTTCTCTGCAGCAACATGCATGCCTGATTCACTAGATAAAGAGCTTGTGCACGGGAAGATTGTGGTCTGCGATCGTGGTGGCACTCCAAGGGTAGCAAAAGGAGAGGTCGTGAATGAAGCCGGTGGTGCTGGAGTCATTGTAGCAAATGTAGCACCCATGGGAGAAGGCCTAATTGCAGATGCACACTTGATTCCTGGACTCGGGGTTACCGAGTCAGCTGGTAACATCATTCGTGATTACATCAACTCCAACAACAATCCAACAGCGACTATGGCTTTCTACGGAACTCAACTTGGGGTAAAACCGGCACCCATAGTTGCATCTTTCTCCTCTAGAGGACCTAACGCGGAGTCTATTTTCGTTCTGAAGCCTGATGTCATCGCGCCTGGAGTGAATATCTTAGCTGCTTGGCCGGATGGCGTGGCACCAACTGAGCTGTCATCCGACAGGCGACGTACTCAGTTTAATATTGAATCTGGAACATCTATGTCTTGTCCTCATGTGTCTGGTTTAGCGGCTTTACTCAAAGGAGCCCATCCGGACTGGTCACCAGCAATGATTCGCTCAGCTCTCATGACAACTGCATACACCCAAGATCAACAAGGCAAGATGTTGCTAGATGAAAAATCGTATAACGTTTCAACGGTGTTGGACATGGGTGCAGGACATGTGGATCCCGAGAAAGCTGTTGATCCTGGATTGGTTTATGACATAACAGTCGATGATTATTTGAACTTTTTATGTGCATCTAATTATAGTGGTAAGGATATTAGACAGATTGCTAGGAGACCATGGAGGTGCATGGGAAAGCATAATAAGCCGTGGGATTTAAATTATCCGGCAATCTCAGTGGTTATTGATTCGACTGAAGCAGCAGGTATGGGAATTGTACAAGTGACAAGGACTGTGACATATATTGGTGAGGCTCCATCAACTTACACAGTATTGGTGACAAACCCTAAAGGTGCAAATGTAACTGTAACACCAACCAAAATAGATTTCAGAGAAAGGGGTCAGAGACAAAGTTATGTGGTTCGCATTAAGGCTGAGAATTTGGCGGTGACAACTCTAAACTCGCTGGTAGAGGTGGGCATGTTGAATTGGACTGACGGGAAACACCAAGTGGTTTCCCCAGTTGTTGTTGTTTGGAAACAAGGTTTATGAAACCATTACATCAATGGCTCCCATTATCATGATTCTCAAATAATGAATTACTAGCCACCTCATGAGGTGGAGAGAAGAAACAAAATAAGGTAGGAAGCAAAAGATGAATCGATTACTTGACGTATGATATGAAGTTATCAGATAATGTAGTTCTCGTGTTCCCGTGTTTACAGTTTATCTATGTTATATGTGTTGATTTAATTGTTTTAGTACATGTATTATGTAGCTAAAATTTTACTTAGAATCTTTGTTCTTACTTCTTATTACTGTTCACCCTTAAAACGGATAACAATTAAATTTATACATGGTTTTAAGAATATATAAATTGATTCAATACAAATAATCAAGAATATTAAATAAACAAGTTAAAAATAAAACAAATAATCAAACCAATTGTAGTGTTATGGTCTGGCTCGAACTTAGGTTGAACAGTAGTTTAGCCCTCAATCGAAACCTTAGTTCGAAGCCAATCGTGAATGAAGAACAACAATGAAGTAAGAACTCTTTAATAGCTAGAAAACAGAAAATAAATTTGTATTGTCTTGGTTTACATGTTACAATGAGTCTTATTATGAAAAACTTTCCCTTTACATAGTAGGAGAATTCCATCCCTAGTACAAGTCTAATAACAGTAAAAATCTCCCTTTCTCGGTAATTACTGATCAATAACCGACGCCGGGCGAGATATGCATCGTGATATCCGGTTAGGTACGGATATCACGACCCTCCGTTAGTCATGTGTAATCGCTTGCCGTATCTCCCGAGGTCCTAGAGCTCGTTATGGGCCCGATGAGCGTTGCTTTACCAAGCCCGACGATGAGCCCATTGCTTATCTTTCATAGGTCTCGGTACGAAAGGCTCCCAGCAAGTAGGATGGAAAGTAAGTTGGTGAAGCAAGCGCGTCGGGTAAGCAAGCAGCTCATTTTTATTTGTCCAAATCTCCTTTCTCAAGTTTAAGTGCATTCTTCCTCAACCTAGTCGTGTATATGTTGAATGGAAATACGGGATGTAACAACATTAAATTACTTTATATACTTTCAAAGAGGATTTAATTTCTGGGCTTACATCAATTGACTTACTTTTGCGTATGGAACATGGGGTGTAATAGAAATACGAGAATTCCATCCTTAGCTCTGAATCACACGAAGAATACACATCTAACCAACTGAAACCTTCCACACACATCAATTATGAGAAACAAAATCTCAACACGTAACGGACTTCCCATACCAGTAGAGCGCCTAAATTACAAATCGTAACCAAACTGTCCAGAAATCACATCAAAACCTATTGTAATGAATAACATAAAGTTCATCCTAGTCTCATAACTCTAAATATTGAACAACCCAAAATGACAGACACGAGCTACCACTATAGAATCTCTCAACAGATCCAAACACATAGGCAGAGTACAAGAATAACAAAACACACCCATATCTGAAGCAAGATACGAGGACACACTTCGATAAACATGAACTAATCAAAATGAGACCGATGCTCCTCTACGACAAATCGGAACCATTCATGTAACAATAATTTGTACAGTGGCCTCAGCCCTACCATGAAAATGATATCAACAGGTCGCCCCCTCCCCTCTAGGGTGCCCTCTATCTGTGTTTTTCTTTACCAAATTCTGAATATAAATAAATCATAAAGTGAAACGATAATAATAATGTCAACTATCATAATGAACATCCACTAGGAACCCCAAAAATCCGTTATCACAAGTTCATGAGCATCTACTAGAAACTACAATAACAAAACAATATTTGTCTGAAATACAAGATAGACAAGATAAAGTAAATGATTGTGATGGGGACTCTGTGTGCTGCAAATCGTGACATGGAATGCAACTCACCATAAAGTCCCTTCGGTAGTTGCAACCACGCGCCCAAATGACCACCAATGAACCTATCATATCCTGCACATTTAGTGCAAGTGCAGCATAAGTACATAAATTAACGCATATCCCGTAAGTATCTCGCCTAACTCCGAAGAGGTAGTGACGAGGTGTCGATATTGACACTTTCTAATGGTCCAATAAATCAAATATAATAAAGTATACAAGTTCCAAAAATATTGAGTAAAAAATGAGTATATAGGCAAATAATACAGTCTACAGCTGATTAATGAACACAAAGTCCTCAATTATCGGACACCTCCTCAAAGGGAATCAGTTATGGTTAATACCAAATCAACGGTCACATTTCGAGTCACGAAACTCATGAGTACGCGGACTTCTTATCAAGTATTATGCACGATTTGGCTGAGGTGGGTGGCACAATCCCATAAGAGTGTTCCATAGAATTGTTGAGGCGAACAGCCTCAACCCATAAGAGTGTGATACATAACACATCCGAGGCGCACGGCCCAATCCCTTAAGAATATGATATGTGATACTGCCGAGGTGAATGGGTCGATCCTATAAGATTGTGTTACAATATCCTACCGAGGCGGACGGCTTGATCCCATAAGAGTATTAAGTTATTACGGGTCTATGACCCCACTCATGAATATACATGTGAGTTATGGAATTCAAGAGAAACTTTCTCATGAATATGCATAGCGCGGGAGAAAATCCTTAAGAGAAGTACAATTTCTATAGCTAATCAAGTAGCTCGTCAAATATCTAAATTAGCGAGTCCATCACTCTATGCAATTATCAGGTCATAATGTGAATTGAAATAATTAACTAGAAAAGAATAACTCAAATTGTATAATTAAAGCATGGCGTGACTCTAAGTCTACCCGGACATGTTCAGGATTCTAGCATACGCATGGACACTCGTCATCTCGTAAGTGCATAGATCCCACAACATGTAGCATGTAATAAGTATAACACCTATGGGGTAATTTATCCTTCACAAGGTTAGACAGGAGACTTACCTCGCTCCGGAGTTTCATAACCGGCTCTAACGCCTCTCATGCACCTTAAACAAATGCCCTTCAATCTAAAACTAGTCAAACAATCATGAAAACCAATAAGAATATACTCCCACACTCATAATTAATGAATTATAATAATTCCCAACTCCACTTGAAAATTCAACAAAGTAAACCCTCGGGCCCACGTGCCCAGATTCCAAAAAACATTTATGACAAATGTTACCCATAATGCCACGAACTCAAATTTATTCCTAATTCCATGGACAATTTCGTGGTCAAAATCCAAAAACACCAAATTTTATATTTTCTTCCAAATTCCACTATTTCTAAGAAATTCGTGAAGGCCAAAATTATTGTTGCCCAAACTACTCTACGCGTTCACGACCACCGAGCCACGTCCGAGAAGCCTTTAGATCCTACTGCTTTGTGTTCGCGGTAAAGGTACCATGTTCGCGAAGGCTTAACGGCTCTAGGTTCCCCGGTTCCTCTTCCTTCTACACGTTCGCGAAGGGTAACTTAGCTTCTTCTCTGCGTTCACAACGTATTCATCGCGTTCGCGACGAACACTTCCAAACAATCCAAAAATTCTTCTTCTATCCTGAAGCACGCCATCAGCACCAGTAACCAGCAGCATTAAAACATCCAAACTTGGTCCAGAACCACCACAAATCACACTTGAGGCCCACAGGATCCTGTCCAATCACTCCAACAAGTCCCAACACCTTAACCTAATTTATCCAAAGGCTCGAAATCCCACGAATAACGTTAAAGCCATGAATCAACAATAAAAATCCTTCTTTCAACTTTCAAATATTAAAACTTCGACGAATGCATCCAAATCATACTTAAACATCTAGAATGACATCAAATTTTGCGTACAAGTCACAAATAACGATTTGAAATATTCCAAGATTCGAAACCCCAAACGGACATCGATAACACCAAAATCCTCTTCAACCTAAACTTAGGAAATTCTAAACCTTCAATAAGCCAACTTTCTAGAATAAGCATTGAAATGCTCCCGGGTCACCCGATACTCAACCCGAACATACGCCCCAATACGACATTATCATACGAACCTATTGGAACCTTTAAATTTAGATTCCGGGGTCATTTACTCAAAAGTCAAACCTTGCTCAACTCTTCCAACTTAAAGCTTCTAAATTAAGAATTTTCCACCTGAATCAACTCCAAACTTCCCAAAATCCAATTTCGACTACGTGTACAAGTCATAAAACATGAACTAAAGCTACGCAAGGCCTCAAACCGTGGAAGGACACGTTAGATCTCAAAATGACACGCCAAGTCAGTACCTTATCCCCCACTTCAACATATGTTCATCCTCGAACGTGCTAAGAACAGCTCTAGAGTTACTTAAAATCATTGTTTAACGACTTGTGC
Source organism: Nicotiana noctiflora (assembly GCA_032618575.1). Taxonomy (NCBI): domain Eukaryota; kingdom Viridiplantae; phylum Streptophyta; class Magnoliopsida; order Solanales; family Solanaceae; genus Nicotiana; species Nicotiana noctiflora. Next base: position 54,379 of record JASVEL010000383.1, on the reverse strand, counting down.
ACCTACCCATGCCACCACAACCCATGTGAGCACACTTGCTTGATCCCGGATGAAGATCCTTCTTGGTAACCTAGCCCACAAGCCTTAGAGCCAAATTCAAACATCCTGAATTCCCTATGAGACTGAATTTTATCATATGAACTTGTGTCAATCTCAATCCGATGTACCAAATATAGTTATGCACCCATACTGAAACCACACAATGCACTGCATGATTCGTTTGCCCATAATAACATATTTCAACCATAGAAGCAGCAAACCCACTAACATGATGCCCGTTGTATACCTCATAATATATATAAGTCCGGTCTCAACCCCCACAATACTGAAATAATGAAAGAGATGTGCAGGAACTCATAACCACCCCTTAAATCAGTAACTTGTGAAGTTTCTCTGCTTAACAAGAACATGTACCTAATCTTAAACTGAATAGTGACATTTTCTCTTTAATTTACCTTACATAAATTCGATCGCACTTATTTCAGTTCCAATAACCGCGTCTCACCCAGTACAAGCTTCTCAGACAATAAGCTACCTAAAACATCATCTAGAATCTCATATGACGACATCAATGTGCCAACAAGCTACAACTCGAATATGACACATAAGGAAGAGAGAACTCTGGCAAAAAACTATATAACCAACGTACAAAATAAATGACCAAAAAGATTCAATGAGCCCATCTCATATATGAGCAACAAAGCGCATAAAATGAGTATAAGGAGTCGTACTCAACATCTTATTGTTGCGGCGTGCAACCCAATCCACACATGATACCCGTCGCGGCGTGCCATCGGATCCACAGATAAAAATTAATAGGGAAATACCCATCAAGCCATAATGCTCAAAACCACGAAATGCTCGAATATCGACCACAAGCACGCCAAGTGCATAAATACATCCATAAGGAGATTAATAGTGTCATGAGCTACAAAACTCGAGCACGACTAAGGTGCAATAAACGACCTACATATTGAGAGATATCTTGCTCACATAACACCACAAGCTACACATGATCGCCACACATATGCGAATAATCAAGAAGTCTCACAACCCACGTGGCATAAAAGAGTAGCACCTAAAATAGAGTAAGGTAGGAATACCATCCACAACATCTGAAGACTCATCCATAAGTAATGTTATGTTGAATAAGCATATCTGATATAGTATAAATATATGTTCACATAAGGCCTACCGACAGAGCTCAAAGCTAATTTCGGTCATCTCAAAATAGGTCACTAACCTTCAAAAGATCCACAACAACCCTATCCATGACACATAGATCAACTATCAAATTAAGAATAACTCTCATAGTCCGCAACCAAAGGAACAGAGCGTCTCTCATACATAAATCCTCCAATCAATGAAGGTGCCAGAATAATCCTAAATGATTTCAATCTCTACCAATCAAATGGGTAACACATCACACTTATACGATCTTCATGTAGGATATACTCCCACAACTTTTCGCACCCGGTAGTAAAAATCTAGACATCAACTTTCTGCATTTCAATACCCAAATCTTCTTCCATAATACAGACCATCCTCAGGCTGTCTGAAAATAGTGCCAGTATACTTTGAAAATATGGAATCCCCCCTGCTCCTCCGAGCTCGTGACATTCTTATCAACACTGAACTGCAACATTGATCCTCAACTTCCGATTTCCACACCGCTCACTGCACCTATCATGCCGATACGCGAGAGTACAAAGAATTTCACCATAACCCTGAACCACCAATAGAATAAACACTTCATTGGCTACAACCCCTTTCACTTAATACATTTCAGAAGAAAAATTGTAACACGCAAACGAATTCCAATAATCGCATAAATGCAAACCTCTAAGTCGTAGTCTAAATCACCATAACTCTTTTAGGGTCCACATATGCACAATGAGGCTATCAGAATCAAATGCATCCAATAGTTAAAATTACGAGGCTATCAAGCCCGCACGTAAATCCATGAATCACCTGCATAACTTATCATTCCAAAAAAACTTATCATTTTCACGTCCATGTTGATTCAAACCATCACTAACTAACTCAGCTTCTTCCAATTTACTCTTGATTTGCCTTTAAAATAATGGTTATATTCAAACACACAACGAACCCAAAATACCCTCAACCCGAATAACCCAAATCACAAGACCAAATTTTCTCAATACCCATCTGTTATCCCATACCATCCTCATGCACTCAATAGTATCTCCCGCTGATACACCCGTTCTATACGACCTCTTGCGAATCCCAATTCTCTAAAATGGCATTGTAGACTCGATGCTAACATAGAAATTCCCCAAGCATTCTTCACATTCTACTGTAAAACCCAACATCCTTAAACATCGCATTTTAATTCTTGAACCCACTAGAACCATTAATGAGAGTCACCCACTCTGAACTGGTCCCGAATATATAACCAAACTCTAGTGCTCTGCAAGCACGTGAACACTTCTAAAGAAGCAACCGGATGAATTAATTTCCTTACAAATTATATCCACAAAAAGCATGAATTTTGAGGCATCGCCAACATCCGCACATGAATTGATAAGGTGAAATGTAGTACATATACATCAAATTTCTTTCCCCAAAATACCCTTGATATTTTTCTCCTCTTGGTCATAAATAATCCACAGTTCACCGATAACCAAAAACTACACTAGCACACAACCACGTGACCCAACCATAGACGATGGGCTCCCCAGCTTTTCTTTATGCTACAATTACATATATCCAGATCCGAAAATGACTTCTTTTTCCCAGTTACAATGTTCCCACACAGTTACTTGGCTAACTTTTGACAAGCTCTTGTTGCATAAATCATAACATATCCCGAATTATCAGCCATCATCTCACACTTAACCTCATAGAGTTCACATAGTCTTCTTCAAGTGACCCAAGCTCGCATCGCAACATGTATCCCATGTTGGCAGAAATTCAAACTTCAAACTTCGCTGATTCAAGTCTAATTCTACACCGGACCTCCAAATTTAATTCTAATCGCACTCTTAAGTCACAAATCATCCCCCGAAGCTAAACGAATCACCGGAGTTCATATTCGAGCCCTCTAACTATATAGTCAACTTCCGGTTGACTTTTCCAAAACAAACTTTCTTCTAAGAGGCTAAGTGCCTCATTTCCAACTAAAACCAATCCAATTCTACCCGTATAATCTCAAATACTGATATTGAAACATATCGCGATATAATTTGGGGAAAACAGCGCGGTAACTCACATGACGACGGGCTGGGTCGTCACATCTATGTATCTTTCAAATATAGATTAATAAGGGATCGTTTTAGTTCGTCGAGTTAAATTAGGAGAATATCCTGTGATTTGATTTCCTTCCGTTTTTAACCAGTTTAACCTTCCAGATATTGCGCAGATACGTTAATGTATTTAACGTTAATGCCATTTAAATACAGCTAAATACATATCAAACTTAGGTGGAATTCCACTATTACGCCTTTTTTTATTGTATTAATGAATACAACGGCTTAAATACATGAAATACATTGTATAAAAATATAAAAGGTATCTATAACACGTAATATAGCAAATGGTATCTATAAATAGCTAATTAGACCTAAAAGATGGTGCTGTATGAAAAGATTTCAAGAAGAAATAGAAAGAGTGTACAATTGCAAGACATAAAACAAATCACTTGCATTATACTGCAATTGTACACTCTTTTTATTTCTTCTTTTGATGCAATGACTATTTATTTCAACTGTGTATTTTTACTTTTCAGGTAAAATCTGTATAAAAAAAATAGAGTACCATAATTTAGAGCTACATAAAAATTATAGCCAAAGTAATTAATTTCAAACTTTGTATTGTTTATAACTCTTTAAATGCTTTGACTATTTATTTCAATGGTATAAATCTTTATTTTCAGGTCAAATTCAAAAAAAGATAAATAAAAATTTATTATTTTTAGCCTAAATAATGTAGTTCTATCCAAGTTTTATTATAAATTGTATTTGAAAAGATTAAAATATAATATTTTTAAAAAGGTAAAAATATATTTTTATTTTTAATGAAATGCCACATATACAGAAAATTCACGTCAAGCGAGTGCACACACATTTTTTGTCACATCAGCGTTCAGGGGGTAATGACTCTCAAAAGGTCAAGTTGTGGGGAGTAATTAAGACCACGAATAGTATAAGGCTGTAACTAATAATTTGTGTCAAGTTTAAAGGGGGTTAAAGTATTTTGCCTTTTAAATACTGTTGACTTTTCTTATTACTTCTGTCTATCTCTCTGCTTATGTTGGCATTTCATTCCATGTAAGGGTACTTAGCTTTACATACTAGTACTATTCCATATGTACTAATATTCCTTTTGCCGAGGACGTTACATCTTCAATGGATACAGGTGGTACCTTAGCATGCAGCACGGCCTCTCAGTAGGAGCTTAACTCTTCAGCAGATTTTGGTGAGCCCTACTCTAAATCGGGACTCGTATGTTCTATTGTCTCCTTGTATATTTTTTTGAGATATCGCCAGAGCCTTTCTTGTCTCATGTCTATTTAGAGGTTCCGTAGACATATTATTGGTCATGTTTTGAATGGAGGAAAGCTATAGATATTGTTCTTGTCAATTGCTTCGCTTATGAACGATGGACTTGTATTATTTTACCATCTAACAATAAATTTTCTAATTAATGAAACTCAGTGTTGAGTACATTTTTATCCTCTCGATTGACTATCTCTTGTTATTTATCCTTGAATCATTCATAGGCAATGTTAGATAGTAGGCACCAAGTAGGGTTACTTGACTGGATATCTCAGTTGAGCCCGATTCCACCTCCCTAGTTCAGGGCATGACATTAATGTTGGGCTAAAGAATAAAAAAAGGAATTTTTACCTACTATATAGTAAAGGTTAGCACCTTTTTTTAAAATAAATACCATCTAAAAAAATTATATTTTATTGATAAATTTTAAGGCTTATAGCAAAATATTTAATTTTGGTTAACTCCTAGCCCTAAGCCATTAAATACACTAATCAATTACAATATTTTTTTCTCTCTCTACTTTGATACATCCTATATTCCCCATCCCATTAAAATTTTCGATACTCTTCCTCTTCTCTATCTACTTTGAGCCGAGTTTTCTCTCTCTTTTATATCGATTCCATTTCAAAATTCTCACAAAGTTTGGCCATATACGCACACACACACAGTTGAATCAATTTCCTCAAAGAAAACAATTATGTCGTTAGGTTCAGATCCTTCAAAAGATTCTAGATCTACTTATTGTCGTAAACAGAAGTCTATCGGTCTCCTATGTTCCAATTTTTGGAGCTTATACAATCGAGAAGGTATTGAAATCATAGCGCTTGATGATACTACACGGAGATTAGGGGTGGAAAGACGGCGGATCTGTGATATCATGAATATCGTCCCTGCCAATTGAAAAAATTGAGATATGGATATTGTATGATTAATTTCTATTAATACATGTCAATGTATTTTCATGTATTTCATTATATTCATTGTCTTTTTTTTTATTGCAATTCAATATATCTCGTTGCATTCCATGTATTTTATTGTATTCACTGTCTTTTTTTCTCATTGTATTTCAATGTATCCCGATATATTCTATGTATTTCATTTTATTCACTATCTCGTTATATGCCATGAATGTAGTCATTTTTTTAATTAATATATAATTTATGCATTCAGATGTATTATATAATTTCTCAAAAGATTGTTGTGTTTTTTGGGTATTTTTCGATTGAGAATCTTTTTTATAACTGAAAATACAAAATTTGTGTGTTATAATTGAGTTTGTTGAGTTATATTATGAGTTTATTATGTTAATTGATTCACTTTCCCTTTTAAAAATAGTGTCATCCCCTATTTCAAGCCGTGAATACAGTCGAATACAGACGAATACAATAATCTATCCAGCTGTAATCCCATGTTTCACTGCATAAATACAGTCGAATACATTCGAATACAGAATACAGCAACTAATTAGCTGGACTTCCCTGATTTACGCTTGTTTTTGCTACTGTATTCATGAATACAATAGCTTAAATACGTCAAATACATCTTATAACCGCATAAAAGGTATCTACAACCCGTAATATAACAAATGACATCTATAAATGACTAATTACTACTAAAAGATAGTGCTTTATGAAAATTTCTAAAAAAAAAACAAGTTATATACAAAGTGGGTCAAGCTGGGTAAGAAAGAAAAATATGGGGCAATTCTGGTATAAAGGGCGTAATTTTCTAAAGAAAACGCATTTTGTTTTAATTGAACGTCCAATGTGCTTAGCCAAATAACACATGGACTAAAATAGAAATTTTGCTTAAAATAGGAAGACTAAAAAGTTACCATCCAAAAATAAAAAGAAGAGGGGGGGAGGGGGGATACCACGTATGCTCGTAATGTGTAGTACGTACTACGTAGTGAAAATTGGGAACTCTTTTACGAATTTAAAATGTCTTTAATTGACTGTATGCCATCAATCTACATTGAAAGACGCCACCAATAAGGCACCAGTCTTTACACAAACTCCTAGTTAAAAATTATACGGAATTTGTTTATAAAGATAATTGTTATGAATCATTTTACTCATCTTGTCTTCTTGTCATCAGGTTTCATAAGCTGCACAGGGGCTGCTGGTATCCTAATCCACCACTCTCTCATCCGTCGGAGATCTCTTTCACTGCTAATTTTTCTGAGAGGCATGTTCGTTGTGAAAGACTCCAAGAAAGCAAAGAGAATCAAATGTTTAAGTGGCACAAAAGCAAAAGCCAAGGCCATGATCACCAGTAGAAGAGCTGTCCTGTCGGTTGCCTTAACATGATGAAAATAAAATTCATATCACCAACAATAGATACTTTGAGAAAATTGTAGACTTAGCAATGATCTTTATATATTCCAAAAATACTGAGTGCGATTATTTTTTAGAGAGAATTTGTATCTAGATAACTTCTAAACTCTAAGCTTCAAGTTGTTTAGACCTTCATTTTGATTATCACAGAAAAACGTGCGCAGTATCTTCTAGAGCTTCTTCAGCTCCAGCTATTGCTAGGTTTTCCATCACTTCCATGTATGCATTAAATATCTCACACCGTGAAACTATAGTACTGACATATATTAACTCTTCAACATTATCAATGGCAGAAAAACAAGTTGTTTGCCAACTCTTGTAGACCTATTTGGCCATAGATTTGCCAAAATATATTTGGGGTTTTTTTGGCAAGTACATGTTTGGCCATAGATTTTATCTACATTTTGGCAAATCCCAAAAATCCAATCTTAGCTGGTTTTGGCCCAAAATCACTATTACATTTTTTAAAATGCCTCAAACTTTTGTATTTTATAAAAGAGTCCACCATTTATTATTTTGTAACAATGTTGCTTCGTCTTCTCGATCATTTGATAGTATATTGTGTAGTTCAATATAAAAATGTTAATTTTGTACCAAATTTATTTATGTCCATAACTATGTTAAGGTTTTTTTGGGTATTTGTGATACTTTTTAGAACTTGTGGCTATAAATCATGTTTCATTTTTTTTCAAGAAAAAAAAGTGAAATATGTTTTGAAAACTTATGTCCAAACACATTTTCATCTTCAAACCAAACTTCACCCAAATCAGATTTTTAAAAATTAATTTGGGAATATATGGCCAAATGCTAGCAAGAGCTTCTGTAAAATCCGAACTATTGCTAGATTTTCACACTCGCTTTCATGTATGCATTACATCTCAAACTATAAAAGTGTAACCCCTCCCATAACTTTCAAGTTTCAACTATGCTAAGAATTAAGATATGACATCAAAACCCAATATGGATTGGTTTTAAAGCAGTTCAATACGAGGAATATATGATAATACCTGAGGAAGGACAGCAAAAATGAGAGCTCGTACTTTCAGTAGAATAATGTTGCCACTTTGGATTAATGCCTCAAGTTGACTAATAGCTTCTTGCAATAACAAAAGCTGCTCAACAGCATTTTTTGGAGGAGGAGCTATGATTTTTAGTGGTTCTAATGGCCTCCCTTTTCCGACATTCCTATGCCAGAGCATGATAACAGCAAGCACAACTAACAGTGCAGGCAATGAGTACTTTATCCATCCCCTGCATATGAAAAATGAAACACTTCAGAAGAGCTAAGGATCACAGGGTAAAAGGATAGTGGAAATTGGTATATTTAGACAGATAGAATCAACAGTGTTCTGATGGAAGACAGAAAATCGAAATTATCAGGTGAAAGCACAACAATTTTCCAGCCACCTCAAATAGAAGGAAGCTGATCAATTCGCATTCTCCTTTAACAGAAATGATTACAGTGAACTGAATCTTACTCCAACATTATAACACCTGGGAAATTACTTCTGTATGCTAAACTTGACATAGCAAAAAAGCGGAAAAAAAAAAGGAGAAAGGGAGAAAGAATAGAGAAAAGTAGGAGAGATGAGAGGGAAGAATAAGAGAAGGATTTTGAGAGAGAGAGACAAATTGTTCATTTGGTTTTACTCATCATGTCTTCGAAACATAGTATATGACAGTCCCATAACTCCTAAAACTATTACTCCCTCCATTTCAATTAGATGACACACTTTCCGTATTAGTTTGTTCCAAAAAGAATGACACATTTCTATATTTAGACACATTTTAACTTTAAATTTTTCATTCTAACCACTTTATCCTTAATGAGAAACTTTTATAGTCACACAAATTCTATGGCCCCACAAAATTTTTGGCCTTAAGCTTTTAGCACCACATGTTTCAAAAAGTCTTCTTTTTTTCTTCAACTTTGTGCCAAGTCAAATTATATCATCTAAATTGAAACGGGGGGAGTAAAAGAATTAGCTCTAACTAAGAAAATAAGATTAGGTAAAGCTTAATCTGTAACTAACGAACAAAACCTCATTCCAAACTAAAGATAACGTTATCTATATTCTACTTCTAACTTAGAAACTACTACTCCCTCCGTTTCGTATTAGATGAGGTAATTTCCTTTTTAGTATGTTCCAAAACAAATGACACATTTCTAAATTTGCAAATAATTCAAACTTTAAACTCTTCATTTTACCCATTTACCCTTAATAAGAAGCTTTTATAGCCACACAAAAGGCATGGCCCCACAAACCTTTTAACCCTTAAGCTTTTAAGACCACAAGTTTCAAAAGTCTTCTTCTCCAGTTAAAGTACCTCATCTAATATGAAACGAAGGGAGTACTATGCTTTAATTCCAAGCAAGTCGGAGTCGGCTATACGAATCCTCACTAACTATGTCGCTCCATGTAAACCAATTCCTAACTAAAAGATAAAGATAAATAAAATTAAAGTAATAATATTTCTCAATTGACTGAAAATTTTGAATTAGATCATGCTAGTTTGAAATCCGATAATGTTCTCGTAACAGTCAAGGTTTGGTTAACTTTTTGGTAACCCAAATTTAGATGCTCAATCATGTTTTTGAAGTAAAAATTAAATCACGTTTTTGAAGCAAGAGCTTAGAAAAACTAATCACCCATCATTATTTTCAGCATATTGAGCCCTTTAAATAGGCCTTACAATGAGTAAAATTGATGGATTAAGGAAAACTAATCCTAATTAAACTAGAATAAGAATATGGGTAAAAAAAACATATCCTAACTAAAATAGAAAAGAGAATTCAAATGGGATACCAACTAACAATCCTAGTTTGACTAAAATTACAAATATAATCCTATTAAAATAAGAATTATTTTACTAGGAAACAAGAAATAAGAAATTCTAATCCAAGGAAAGAAATCCTAATTTTGGATGGATTCTTGGACTTCTTGAATTTATTGAATTTTTAGCCTTCTAGATCTTGCATCATGGTCAGATCTAGTATAGATCGCACGTGCATCAAGTGGACTCTTTGGTTGGAAAGGTATAAAAGATGCTTTGAAGGAAGCAAACATCATATCTCTTCTGTTAAAAACAGATGGTTACAAAATTTATATGCAACTGATGATGCCCTTCTGTAATTTTATAGTACCTCCTTATTACTTTTTCGGAAAAAATTGCACTACATCTTGGAACTAGCATTAATGTAATTTCCTACATCGTCAAAAAGAAAAAAGGCAAGATAGGAGAAAGATAAATGCTCAGAACTTGATCAATAAAATTTCAGTCAACACTACTCCACAAGTACATTATTTAGAAAATTTAACTCTAAGCAACACAAAAACACAACTTCCCAAATGCAATTAGACCATGTATGAGTTTCACAAATAGGTCTCATTGACAAAGAATTCAGATTATTTGTCTACTAAGTTGGAAATCCCATTAATCATAATTCTGTTTCAGATCTCAACATAAATCATAGTCTTCTGGTACACCAACCACTGAATCAGTGCAAAGCCACTTTTCTCCTTGGTCATGATTAATTTGGATCCCTTATTTCAGTTCAAGACGCATAACAACCAATGGTGTTAAACAGAAATGAAGTCTGGCAGAAATGAAGTCTGGCATATTGGGTCCCCATGTACAGCAGAAAGCTTGTGTCCAAATCTACGTTTAAAGGTCATATCCAGATATGTCTGGTTCACACAGGTATAGTGGGAAAGATACCAAAGACATAATGTAGACAAGAAAGGATCATAGAATCTTAACCAGATAGACGAGTAGTTTTGCCACCAAAAAGGATCAAGAGAAGTTTGAATACTTGCATATACATGATAGACTGCCAGTCCAGGTCAGTACATTGCAATCAACAAATAGATGGAGAAGCATCTCCTGAATTTTCAAGAATGAAATCTTAGTAGATTTTTTTTTTTTTGATGACCTAGAAATCCGTTGGGGCCGATCCTTTGGACCAACCGCAACCTTCGAAACTCAGTGGATAATGGGTCCGTCCCTCTACCCTTCTCCGCTTAAATACCAGGATTTGCTTTGCATGGTGTGGGGGCTTGAATCTGTGACCTAAGATACAAATCCACCATCCTTTGCCACTTTAGCTAGGCCCTGAGGACTCTTTGTAGATTTTTGAGAAGGAGAAAAGGCTTCTTGTATTTATGTGCATTTCTTACATCAAGCAAAGGTATTTATACACTAGGTCCTATTACTATTTTAGGGGGGGAAATAAATTACATTCAATTACAAATCAGAATAAATCAAATCTCAATCAGAATCAAATATTTTCTAATAATTAAGCCAATCAACACTCCTCTCTCAAGTTGGTGCAAAGATTTCGCACATGCCCAACTTGCAAACTAATGTATGAAAAGTCTGTTTGTTGAGGCCCTCGGTAAATACATCAACTAACTGTTTTTCCAATAGCACATGAAACAAACTCAAGAACACAAGTTGTAATTTTTTCTTTGATGAAGTGTTGATCAATTTCCACATGCTTTGTTCGATCATGCTGGACTAGATTATGAGCCATACTGATGGCAGCCTTATTGTCACAGTACAAGGAAAGTTTTGCTTTTTCATAGAGTCTCAATTTCTCTAGTAGCTTTTGTAGCCAAAGTAGTTCACAAACACCCTGGGCCACAGCTCTATATTTTGCCTCCGCACTTGATCTACTAACTACACTTTGCTTCTTGCTCCTCCAAATAACCAAGTTTCCTCCTATGAGCGTACAATAATCAGATGTAGATCTTCTGTCATCCAAAAATCCAGCTCAATCCGCATCTACAAAGGCTTCTACTTGGAGGTGATCATGTTTGAAGAAAAGTAGACATTTCCCTGGAGCCGACTTCAGATACCGTAAAATATGAAAGATAGCTTACATATGAGGATCTCGGGGATCATGCATGAACTGACTCACCACGCTAACTCTCTGATATCTCTCCTTATCAACAACTCTCCAACTCCGCTTTTTAACTTGTGATTGTTTTCAACGGGCGATTCTGCGAGTCTAAACCTGTCATACCAGGTTCTTTCGGGAGATCTAGAATATACTTCCTTTGAGAAATAAAGATTCCTCTTTGATCGTAGTTCGTAGCAACTAAAATTCCCAAGAATTACTACAATTTTCCCAGATCCTTGATCTCAAATTCATGTGCCAACAACTTCTTCAATCGGGGCATCTCCTCTTTATCATCTCTTATTATGTCATCAACATAAACTATAAGCAGAGGAAGTTTACCCGTAAGATGTCTTATGAAGACGGTGTGATCAGCATTGCTTTGTTGGTAACCAAAGGAGATCATTGCTTTGTAGAATCTATAAAACCAAGCTCTGGGGATTGCTTCAGTCTGTACTCTGTACAAGGCTTTCTTCAATCTGCAAACATTTCCTTGACTTTGTGCAATATTTATTAGATAGTTATGTGTAAATAATCTTAGTCTCATATGTAGTAGGAATAGAATATGTCATAATCTCATATATAGTACGAGTAGAATATGTATTAGTTATAGGACTCACTGTATCATTGTTAAAAGATAGATTTTTTTCCCTGCATTCACATATGGTATCAAAGCTTTAGTGAGAAAATTATCGTTGTGCGTCATTTCAGCAACACCCGAGAAGAAAGATCTCGTCGTTGTGCAATTTTCCGGCAACTGCGTCTTATTCTCAAGAGACAGTTACTTTTCCTACAGGTGTGAGTCATTCCGGCCACTTTTGGACAACTTCTTCGGGACATCTTACCCGCTTAGTGATTCTAAGCCTACCCATATAAATTTCATCAAATTCTAACAACTTTTATTTTTACCAGCATGAACAGTGCACTTTGTTCGGCATGAACAGTGCACTTTGTTCAGCATGAACATTGATTTCCAGTAAAGTTTCTGTTTTCTGGTGGTGTTTTAGAAACTGTTTCGTAATGTGGAATTCGGCTTAATCTCACTATTTTTAAATTTCTCTGGCGACTTTTCGGCCAACTCTTGTTTATCAGCACACCTGGTTTTATTGCTTCGGGAAACTCTAAAGGCCTTGTATGTCACTTGCGCTGGTCACTTTATGGTCTAGAGCAGTCTCCTCGATTCTGGTTTGGTAAGTTAAGCGTAGTTATCCAGCAGCTTGGTATGACTTATAGCAAAGTCGAATGATCAACTTGCAGATATTTTCACCAAGTCCCTCATTCATCCTCGTATTAGTTACATATGTAACAAGCTCGATATATATGATTTCTATGCACCGGTTAGATAGTTATGTGTAAATAATACTAGTCGCATATGTAGGAGTAGAATATGTCCTACTCCTATATGTAGTAGGAGTAGAATATGTATTATATATAGGGCTCATTGTATCATTGTTAAAAAGATAAATTTTTCTCCCGTGCATTCTCACATTATCAAATCCAGGAGGAATCTCCATATACACATCTTCTTATGTGTCTCGATGAAGCAACACATTCTTCGCATCAAATTGTTGCAAGTCCCAATCAAGATTAGTTGTACAAGACAAAAAGAATTCTAATATTGTTCATCTTAGCAACAGGGGCAAATGTCTCTTGATACACTCTATAAGTTTGAGTGAATTCCTTAGCCACCAATTTTGCTTTGAATCTTTCAATCGAGCCATCAACTTTGTGCTTCATAATGAAGATCCATTTGCAGCCAACCAACTTCTGATGGTAGAGTGACAAGTTTCCAAGTCTCATTTTTTTGACAAGGCTTTCATTTCTTCAATCATAGCTTGCTTTTATTTAGGATCTGCAAAAGCTTCCCTCCAATTCTGGGGAAATGACACAGAAGAAATAGACAAAGCAAAAGCTCTATAAAAAAGGAGATACAGAATTATAGGAGACAAAATTAGATAAAGGATGCTTGGTGGTGCAAGATTTGACTCCTTTTAAGTAAGCAATAGGTTCGTCTAACCATAAGGAAATGTAGATAACTCACCAGTAGAAAAAGGTTCGGCTTCAGTACATTGCATGTGGCTTCTTCTACTCTATTTCTCCTTGAGTAAGTTTTCAAATTAGGCCTATCCAAACGCCCAATAGTCTCCCCCGAATTATTTCTCCAATTTCACTTTCCCATGTGACAATGTCATCAAGAGGTCCAGTAATGGAACTAGGTAGAATCACCTCTTCCTCCTTACTGCTCCCCCCTTAAAAGATGATGAGGTAATACTGATTCTCGAAAAGTAACATCCATGCTAACAAAAGATCACCTATATGGAGAATGATAACATTTGTAACCTTTCTGTGTCGGAGAATATCCAATGAAAATACTTTATAGCTCTAGAATCAAGTTTCCCAGAATTTCTAAGTGTGGACAACGCAAACACACCTAAACACCTTTGGAGTATTCATTCTTGCCCTTTAAAGCTTCCAGAGGACTTTGAAAATTGAGGGTTTTAAGTGGCATTCTATTGATAAGATGGAAATCACTAGAATAGCATCCCCAATAAGGTTTTGGTAGATGCATGGTGAACATAAAAGATCTTGCTACTTCTGACAAATGCCTATTTTTTCTTTCAGCGACCCCATTTTGTGCACTAGTGTAAGGACAACTAGTCTAATGGACTATCCCATTAGATTCCAAATAAGCAACGAATCTTTTATCCATGTATTCGCTACCATTGTAAGCTCTCAAGATTTTTATTTTGGTATCAAACTGAGTATAAATCATCTTATGAAATGACTGAAAACAAGAGAAAACTTCAGTTTTGGCTTTTAACAAATATATCCAAGTCATTCTAGTGCAACAATCGATGAAAGTAACAAATCACTAACAACCAAACAAAGAAACAGTTAGGATAGGACCCATACATCAGAATGAATAGTTATAAACAGAGTTGATAAAGAAGCCCATAAAAGAGATCATAATATTAATCCAACGCAATAAGACATAAAAGAGTACATGTTTCCCTCAGTTTTAATACACAAGGCGGCAAAAATTCCTCTTCCAATTTTCTTTCTCCCTCATAGTCCCTTACCCCCTTGCCTCCTCCATTTCAGCCACCCAAACGTTAAGTCTCTTCTCCCGTTTTTCAGTGTCACATTATCTATATTTCTCTTGTTGGGTTTTCTTCTATGGTTTTCCCTTTCTACTTTTTTATCTTGAAATTTCTTCTTTAGCTATCATGTTCTTTTAATTTCTTTTCCTTTTTGGATCTTGCGTTATCTCTCTTTTACTTTTTGCATTATTGTTCTGGAGAAAATATTCTCCACAAGGTAGGGGGAAGGTTGCGTACACACTACCCTCCCCAGGCCCCGCTATGTGGGATTAATACTGGGTTTGGGTTTGTTGTTGTTCTGGAGAAAATATGGGTTTTCGGTAATTTCTTTACACATCAGAACAATTGCTTCAGAGGCTACACTTGCGAATTAAATTTTTTATTCAGGTTGAAAGAGATGTAGACTAGATATATATATATATATATATATATATATATATATATATATATATATATATATATATATATATATATATCACACGAGTAGTGTTATATACCAAACACATATCAAAGTGTAGCGAGCTCATTTATTAACCCCTCGACACTGCCCAGTCAGGAGGGATAGTTAATCCAGACTATCCCATTATGGGCTACACGACCCCTGGTGCTCTATGTACCCAAAGATGTATTTCCTCCTACTTTAGATATTCACAAGCTAACTGATTGTTTTTATAAGTCAGTAGCCAATTGAATGTTTCATCTTCAACACTCATCTCTTTTGAAATATACCTTATCAAAAAAAAAAAAAACTCATCTCTTTTGAAATGTGTAGATGTAGGTCTTAACCGGCTGACTCATTAATGAGATTACTAGACTTTATGAAAAGGTGAGAAAGGAAGGGACTTTATAGGCGTATAAGAGCAATATGGCTTCTTAAAGAAAGGGAGAGCAATGTGGATTCTTGTAACAGCACTCATGTTGCAAAAATCAATTTACAGGCTTGTTGTAACTCTTTTTAAAATTTGAAACAATACAAGAACTATGTAAATTTACATCATTGCCTCCTCCATTACGGAGCATTATTGTGATTTATTTGGAATTCTATAAAGAGTCACAATTAATTTCTATGAGAAGGTAACGAGGAATGGGAAGGGATGACAATGCACATCCAATAAGGAGAAATCTGGACACGAGTTCTGTCCCACACATAAGATAAAGGAAAAGATAAGTCTTAGATACCTGATTATAGCATAGCTTATAAGCACCATAAATAACATTGACTTCCATGGATTCTTCCACGAAGCTAATTGTTGAAGGTGGTTAATTGATTCGAAGAGAGGTAAAAGCAGCTCCTGTGAAGAAAAAAAAGGTGATCTTGAGGAATGAGGAAACATTATGTACTACTAGTTCTACGACTAGTAAGTTTCTAAGCAGCAATAATGCGTCACAAGTCAAGTATCCCGTTTATGAGGTGATACTCTTCAAAGATGAGGTACAGGAACTCGTTTCAAATTTTAAGAACAAGAAGCAAAGCCAACAGGTAGTCCTCAGTTCTAATTTTACAACAATAAGCAAAACCAACCAAAGGGTGCCACAAATTAGTGGAGCTACTAACTACTCTAAAAACAAAAGGCATATGAACTGCTGAACAACAATCAAGGTACGTTCTTAATTCCCTGGGGAAAAAAAAGAACTGCAGCTTTTCAGATTTGCACCATTTTTAACCATAGGATCGACTGAAGTAACTCACAATTTAAGGAAGCATTCCTGTTCGAGGAACTGTCCTTAGCAGGGATCAACTATCATGAACAGAACAAGTAGCAGCAATCTCCAGAATCACAGGAACGATACATTAAGTAAAAGGAGAAAGACAAAGGAGTTCACTGCACACCTTCATTACAGCTAAATTAGTATCAATTCCTTCAACTTTGACTTGGTCAACTGTTGCCTGTGCAGCTTCAGCCCTTTCAATGTTCTTCATTGACTGCTTGACAGCATTTTCCAGAGGATTTACCTCACCAACACAGACATCTCCAACCAAATTTGTTACTTCTCCAATTATGTCAACCTCCTTGCATGAGATAATACCAAGTCTACAAAGTGACACCCGTGATACTGGGTGTATCACCTGTCTCCTTGCACTAGGAGAACCCAATAATCCACGATGATTGCCAGCAGATTTCATGAGTGTCAAGCGGCTTGATAAAGTTTCCAAGATCGCATCTCCTCTAGGAAGACTTTCTGCCAAGTTAAAACACAGTAGGGTTTTATAGTTGGAAGAAGATACCTTAAAAGCCTCTCTTACTGCCCTGTATCGGTAAATTCCAAGAACAGCCCTAGCGAGTGCTTCTAACTGCTGCCCCTCTTTGATATTATACTTCCGAGTAAATTTGTGAGCATGGAGAATTTCAAGACAGATATCCAACCAATAGTCCCGTCTTGAACTTCCTTTAAATTCCGGAAATTCAAAATATGCAGGATCTACCCTGTACAAACTTAACGTTAGTAGTCCCTGGTGAGTTAGGATACATAGCTTCAACTGAGAACATGAAACTTACATAGATGACGACTTGTACATAACAGCTTTGTCAAAGAGGCGAGCACCTAAAGGTCCAGTTAGCTCAGGCTTAATGATCTGTTTCAAGTCGGATGCTAGATCAAATCGCACTGCTTTATCATATAAGCCCATTCCAGACTCAAAGTAGAGAGCATAGTTGGTTAATGTCAACCTTCCTGGATGAAAGGGAAAATGGAAGAATAAAGCATCTTAGCAACTAAGGGGGGAAAAAAGCAAAGGACTAAATATACAACAAACGATTAGTAGACAGTAGACAGATAGATTTCTTTTTCTTCTCTATGAGTAAACAGATAGTTCTTAACTAGAAGTTGATAGGTACAAAAAATTTCACTTGGCCAACGTAGGTGATCACCTTCCTTGTAAAGTGAAGGTGTAACTGTTTATGGTATTTGCCTATATCAAACCCAATATGAATCATCATCATCAGGCGGAAAGTTCTAGAAATATGCTTCTTCATAAAGTCTTTTCAGATCAAAGTTGTTCTTGGTAGGTGCGGAACAATATAAAAGTGAAGGTCCAAATGTATAATAGCTAATGATATTTGCCTATATCTAACTCTATACAAATTATCTATCAGAAGGAAAGTTTTGAAAATATGCTTCTTCATGAAGTCATTTTTTTCCTTTCCGAGAAAAGGTAAGTTTGTCATGAAGTCTTTACAGCAACAACAACAACAACAAAAACCCAGCTTAATCCCATACATGGGGTTTGGTAGGGTAGTGTCTACGGAGCCTTACCCCTACCCTATAAAGGCAGAGAGGTTGTTTCCGAAATACCCTCGGCTTAAGGAACGGTAAAAATAAAGCAATTTGTCATGATGTCTTTACGATCAAAATTGTTCTTGGTAAACTTTGATTAAGAAATAGACAAGTCTCCTAAATATTTTACGAGGAACTTAAATGAGTGAACAGATCAAATTTCTATTGGAAATCTGTATTTGCAGTATTAGAATCGGCAAAAAAAGCACCTACATCTTCACTTAGTTCAAGAAAATTATGAAGCTTGATAGCTTTGTTGATAGAAACAGTCAAACCACTCTATAACATCCACCCTCTATAACAATTTCACTTTAACAGCTAAATTTTCTTTAAAATCAATTCTTCATGTTATATGTTACCTCTCTGCAACAGCTTTCTACCTATAATAGCAACAACCATCAATATAACAGTACACTTTTTGTAAACTTACTCCTCCATAACAACCTTACTCAAATATTAATTGATTTTACTATTTCCCACTTCTGTAGCTAGTCACTTATTTTCATGATAGGAAAGCACTGCGCGGCTTTGCTATCATAACCACATATTGAACTAGAGTATCTCAGATTACTAATAAAAGGTCTAGAGATTTTGAACAGATATTTTGGAACTTTAATACACCACAACAAACACAACAACAACCCAGTATATTTCCACAAAGTGGGGTCTGAGGAGGGTAATATGTAGACAGACCTTACCTCTACCCGAGAGGGCAGAGAGGATGTTTCCAATCGACCCTCGGAACTTTAATACGCCATTTTTGACAAAGAATATTACTCCCTTCGTTCCAATTTATGTGAACCTATTTTCTTTTTGGTCCGTTAAAGAATGACTCCTTTCTAAATCTGAAAATAATTTACTTTAAACTTCCAATTCTACCCTTAATGAGAAGTTTTTATAATCACAAATACTCTGGACCATTTTTAATTTGTTTAGGACCACAAACTCCAAAAGTCTTCATTTTTTTCTTAAACTCCGTGCACAATCAAATAGGTTCACATAAATTGGAACGGAGGGAGTACATCAAATACATACTTCAATCATTAAGGATTTTTCCGTTGAAAGATGAACATACTTGTATCCCATTGGGTAAGAGTTCACCATCTTTTAATTAGTGAAATATGAATATCTTTTGAGATTTTAAATTTAAATAATTTTTTTATCTTTATAACATTAAAATATGAAAAGCAAATTGATATTTTATATATTTTTGTGATAGCCAAATAAGATTTAAATATCAAACGTTGTTATAGGTGTATATTAGCCAATCGCTATAACCAAAAAAAATCGGAACAATCGTGGCTTGACTACATATCAAACATGATAAATAGCACAATTTCTTTTTCTGGAATTGATTTATCTATTTATTTTGTATTTGACAATCCAAGATCCCAGGAATTCTTTTAAAACCGATATTTGATATGGATTAAAGTCAAAATAGTCAACCAACAGACTCCTTATCCTCCAATTCCCATATTTGGTATAGTATTAAAAGTCAAATTAGCCAATTATCAAACTTAGTATTCTTCAATTCCCTAGTTATCTTGTTTAGACGGGTTGATATTAGTATCAAATTTAGGAATCCCAAGTGTAATACATCTTAAATTACTGTTATCATCCCGCCTAAAATTAGGGTGAGGGTCAACCTTTTCTTCATTCCTCTTCTCCTCTTCATCTCCCTCCAAAAGCAGCAGCCACCATTCCCCTTCAAACTCCACCTTCTTTTAGTTTGGTTTGCTTCCCGTTTACCTTATTTATCTTGTTCATACCTACCCAAAGTTATCGTTTTCTACCCCACCTTCTGCTAATCAACTTTCCCTCCCCTTACACAATTGTCCTATCACCTCCAACCACTCCCCCTTCCCTCCACATCGTCGATGTTCTTATTTTCTTGCCTTCAAATTATATTTTTGTTTTTATTTTGTTTCCCACCCAGTGTCCGGTATTCACATTGGAGCCCGACTAAAATTTGGATTCCAGCCCGGTAGTCCCACATTGGGGGTTAAATTACTCCCTAACAAAGGCGACTCCATACCCACGGACTCGAACCCGAGACCTTTGGTTAAGGATGAGTACTTACCACTCCACCATAACCCTTGTTGGTTCATGTCTTCAATGTCCCATCACCTCCAACCACTCCCCCTTCCCTCCACATCGTCAATGTTCTTATTTTCTTGCCTTCAAATTCCTTTTTTTTGGTTTCCCACTGTCCGACTAAATCCGGATTTGCACCGGGAAGTCCTACACGGGGGTAAAGCACTCTCTAACAAAGGCGACTCCATACACAGGGACTCGAACCCGAGACCTCTGGTTAAGGATGGAGTACTTACCGCTCCACCACACCCTTTGTTGGTTCTTGCCTTTAATTTCCTTCCTATTCTTCCCTACCATATTACCCATACATGCTTCTTTCCTTCCTTTTTTACCTTTTTCTTGTTTTCCCCTTTTCATTAATTCAAAAACTTTATAAACGAACATTGACAGTTCACCTGAAATGGCAAGTCTCGTTCGTACGTCTACCTTTTTTTTTTTAAAAAGGTAATAATTGTATTTATAAACAGCACAAAGTTAGTCCTAGAATTTCTGCACAGTGCAAAACACCAAAAGTATGGCCCTCATGTAATCCTAGACAGTGGTGGATGCAGTGTAATGTGTACGGGTTCAGCTGAACCCATAACTTTTGACGCGGAGTAAAAATTTATATGTAAAAAATTATTAAAATTGTAAAAATAATAGATATGAACCCATAGTTTTAAAAATATAACAAGTTTGAACCCATAGAATTTAAATCCTGGATCCGCCTCTGATCCTAGAGGGCCTCTATTTCTAGGAGAGTTTGTGCCTCATTTACGTATTCCATTTTACACCAAAAATGAACTAACATGATAGAATCTAACTTAATCCACCAGACTGATTTGTGCTTCTCTCTCAAATATTTTGGGATTCTTTCTCTCCAAATCACCCCCAAATACATGCTGGAATAGTACTCCGCCTGCTATTTCTTGCTTTGTCCAGCCCCTGCCACCTATACTAGCAATGCCAAAGATCATGTGTATTCCCAGGCATGGACCACTTGATTCCGACGAAGTCAAGAATAGCTAATCAGTAATAAAACAGTGCAAAAAAAGTGGTTGAGGTTTCTGTTTGGCTTCCATATAAGTAGCACCTGCTACATAAAGACAACCTTGTTTTCTGGAGATTATCAACAATAAGGCAAGTTTGGGACAAAGGGTTGCTTATGCTGCTCTAGAAGCTAATAGACTTAGGTAGGGGTGGTCATCATTCGGGATGGAAAAGTGTGTAACTATCCAAACACTCAACTGTTTTCAGATAAACAGAAACAGAATCAATTCTCCCCGAGAAAAAAAAACAGAGTATTTTCTAATTCAAATAACATCTATGTTTTGTATAATGGGTATTCCTCATAAGAGGTTACCCTTGGTAAACCAGATGCTACTATATTAATGATGGGACATACACTCAGTAATCCAGTCTTACCAAACACAGATGCATCATTATCCAACTGAATTTGCTAGCGAACACACCCTTCTTTGTTACTTCACCAAAGTATATTTGGCTTATCTTAATCTTCCAGATTTGATGAATTAGTTAATAGGTGAACATTGGCAAGAATATTTAAGTAGACATTTGAACTTTTCTCTTTTACATCATTTTTTTCTCTTTCAATGTCTTTCTTCCTCATAGCGCAAACCAGATGCCTGATTTGCTTGAGCACACCCTGCAAATTATTTTTTTGTTATTACCTTTTTCCCCACTTTTGCCGAGTACTTGATCACATCCAGAGCCTAAAATGCAATGTGTCCGTCGTCTCAACCAAGCGACCCTAGGAAAACTCAACATATTCTGGGAAACTTTGTGCAATTTCTTTCATTTCTTAAACCTACAGATGTTTCACTTCTCTTTAAAAGAGGGTTTCCTGGTTCAATGGTCAAGCATGTCCATCAACGAGGTTGGGGGCCGAACCTCAACCTGAATATTTAGTTTCCTTATAAAAACCAAAAAAGAAGGGTGTTTCACTTGTCTTTACTCCTTTACTCATTTTTTATTGGGGGGATTAGGTACTACTTCACTCATCTTGTTTAATGCGACGTAGATCTACATGAATATATAGCATTAAACATTTCAGACAGAAACAGATACTTATTCTTTTTACTGTATAATATGGTAAAATTTGGTGCTTCTTATAGAATTTTGAAGAAACACAGTTCATATGCCGTCAGCCTTGCAACCACTTGTCACTGCCTTAAACCTCCAAAACGAAAATTTGCAAAGCCTTCATTCCAAAAAAATGAAAATCTAAAACTACCATATTCAGAACCTTCGTTTGTTTCATATTTCAAAAAGGAATGAAATTATCTTTATATGATTTTAGTAGAGTTATGGTACTCAAAGCGTCAAACCTGGAATCATCTTTTGAGAAAAAAGACTATGACTTACCAGGCCACGCAGATATTCCCATATGTTTCAAAACTGGTTGTGTGGGTACCGTACCATCTACCTCTAGAATTATCTCTTCCTCTGCAAGAGAAAGGTTGGACGTCATTTGAGGTCCACTGAGATTCTGAACTGCCTTTATCACCCTGCAGTAAGAAATGAGGAAACAACTGATAAGTAATCATTCATCTAAGTGCCAGATCTAAGTCTGGATATACCAAGACTTCATATCAAAGCATGTCTACAAGTGCATCCAATTCGTAAAGTTCCGAAAACAAAATATTACCATGACGGTTCTGCTAAAATATGTCCAAGCCTGAGTTATCAACACAGGAGAGAGAGAGAGAGAGAGAGACAGATCTATGATTTTTTCCTGCTGATGGAAAACTTAAATCATGTATTATATAACATAAACTAGAACTGTTGTGAGATCCTATATTTCTTGGTATACTCCTTGTACACGAAAACGGGCATGTTTTTTGCCCCTTTTTAAATGAAACTTATTACTTTTATCCAAAAAAAAGAAACATAAATTAGAAGGCCAAAATCAGAAAAATTCACATCTGATGCTTATGTTAACATATTTATAAGCTATCAGATAACTAAACAAAGGGAGCAATAATTTCCTCTCTATTTTATGCTACCGTAAAGAATACAATTATAAAATTTGGACCAACTTCAGAATATAAAATTCAACAATACTTTGCTAGAGTGAGAAAACTCTCCCTAATTGTTGTTGCTGGAAACAAGACATCTGAGATCATAGAATGCAAAATTTGAGACAGATTGCCGGTACAAGTGGGTCGAAAGAAAGATCAACTTTGTCAGTCAATGTTTGTCCATGTTTGTCTAGTCCTACAGCAAACATCAAAATGAACGAGATGGAGAAGTGGGAGTAAGTGCATGAATATGTCTTCCAAAACACCAAAGAGTTAGGGAGATATGTGCAAATAGTTTCAATAAATGAAGCTAGGAGAAGTATGATAATAGTCCCCGAGCTGATTGAACAACAAATTTTTTAAGAAATCCGAAGACATACCCAAGATTTCTAGCTCATTTTATGCAGTATCACTGCATATGAATTATTTGATATTTAAATATATCTTTAAGCAGCTTTCCAAGTTATATCTAAATAATGTGTTACCATCTTCGAGCATCAGGTAAACTCCATCTTGTAATGAAAGTTCTAAGTCTTCAGTGAAAATTATGTCCTTAGTTGAGGGCTTGAAACCAACTAATCTCAAAAGATATGTGACCAGCTTGATTTATTTTTTGTGAGAAAGTAAAGTACCCGAAGAACAAAAAGGTAAAATGGAGGTCCAACAACTAATGCTCAGTAATGGACCATACTTTTCAAGACTCCGAAGGTACTTGTCGTATATAAGGAAATGAAGCCGATGACCTGAAGAACTTGCTAGGACATCGAAAAGATTGTGAACTGTTATAATGTCTGCAACAATAGCACAAGCAGGAGCTATTCGTGAAAATGAATCTGCACCAACCGTCTTTTTATCATCAACCTGGCAAGAGATGAGCAATAAAATGGATAAACAAGGCAGCAGAAACTTCAAGAAAAAACATGATGCCATTCTGAGAAAATTATTTGCAGGTAATGCAACCCCAAGAAAGAACATATTTTTCTTTCTTTAGATATAAACGAATTTTTATTTCTAATGCCTTCAAACAGTATAGAACCTTCTATAGTGGAGGTATAATATTTTCTGTCACAGATAAAAGTAGTAACCTACAAATTTCTACTCCAAAAATAGATACTAAATGAAGGAAAATGTTAATCCATTACAACCTGAACAGCCATATTTGTAGAATCCGAATAAAACAATGACCAGCTATCTTCATCCTCCACTTCCCTCTCATCAGAAGCAGCAATTTCCTGTGAAGACAAACCCATGACGGTATTGTCAGAAAATTAGACGTACAAATGGACAGCCAAACCTATAGCATAGCAACTGGAATTTAGAAATTAAGAAAAGAAAGCAATCTTGAAAAAGAGCCACTAAATGATATCTCATGTAGTTTAGTACTTGATTTCCAACACCAGGAGCCTCCCATGCTAGCATCATGTCGAACATCAAGCGACGGAAGTCCTTATCGCTCAGATAATCAGGCTGGGTAGTTGCCGCTTGAAGAGCTTGGAAGGAGCAAAATTCCAGAAAGTTCCTCGCATATATCAGTAAAGGTTGTTTAACATCATCAGGAAGATCTGAATCAAACTGATGTTGCAACTCTTCAATATGTAACTGCAAAATCCTGCAGTTGAGGCAGAATAGACAATAAGTTAAGACATCTCATAAACAAATATCTTAGCTTACAGGAAAGTTTAAAACTCCAGTGACACTGTGGCAAGATTTTCACCAAGTCACCTTCTTGTTTGATTTCTACAGAAAAAAAGTGAAAAGGGAAAAAATTTTATCACAGATTTCTTTCTCGGAAAGGCTTTAAGGATGCATTTAGAATGTGGTCTAGTATGTCTGCTGATTATGAACAGAATAAAAGAACGTGCAGTAACCAGAAATAATAATTGTCAGGAAAATTCTGAAGGATACTTTCTACTGGGAAATTGATAGAGTTAATCTATAGTCTGAGAAGCTGGGGATCGTGGTATCCAAGATGACAGGACCGATATTTTGCTATGGACAGCCAAGACAGATTGGAGATTCCCTGTAAAATCTTGTCACAAGTTGCTGACAAATCTGAATTCTATGAAAGATGCATAACGGCCTTGGATAATGCTACAGAAAACAAGAACCCCACCAAAAGCGGCATTCTTTGGATGGATAGCAGTGTAGAATCCGTGCCTACGCAAGGTAATTTACAAAGAAGAGGTTCAGTTTATATAATAGGTGCACTTACATAGAATCTGTGGACCATCTTTTTCTACATTGCTATCTGACCTGGCATAATATGAGTATGTTTCTGAACTTGTTTGGGCATGCAGTGTATTATGGTAGGAAGCTCAAAAGAAGCATTATGCAGCAGGGTCAGAGGATAACGAAGATACAGAAACCAGTTTGAAGAAATTTTTCATTTTGGATTTTCTTTTTTTCTTTTTATGAAATTCCCCTTGGCATTTTGCGGACGGTGTAAATAGATAGGAACAGTAGAGGTTTTGATGGAACAGAGGATCATATATCTTGTATATAAATGTCTTCAAAATCTCTATATGGTGCTAGTTGAATCCTATTAGCATGTTAGATGATATATTGAACATGATTGACTTATCTTGCAATTGTATAAGGACTCAGTCTAGACTCTGGTGCAACTATGCAAGCCTTAGCTTAATGCTGGTATAGTAATAAAACTATTTATCAACATAATAATTATCAGAACAAAATCAAGAAGAATAGACACACATCTTGATTTAATTATGACGTCGCTTTGTACCAAATGATTTATCAGATAAAATCTTGTGACACCAATGGTTTAGTAGAAAATTCATTATCCTAACTGATTAAAAAGAAAAAAGATTCCTAGACATTTCTGCCTTTACTAAAACTTAAAGTGACAGCTACAGATATAAGAAGAGTGCCACAGAAAACATGCACTAAGCATCCTTTCTCCCAACAAAAGTGAAAAACAAAAGAGGAGCTAGAGCTTTTACGTTAGATGGAACAGTTTTACCTTCATCATGATTGAACGATTCCGTTGAAATTAGTTAACATGAATTCTATATTTTTTAACCAAAACTCTTTTAAGAAAAGGAAGCAATGTTACAGCTTAAATTCTCTATTCTTTGTGTGCTTGACTCTTTATATTAAAACCTAAGCTCCAAGAAAAGGAAAAGGACAGACTTTGTTTTGCTTTTAATGAAGTAAGATTCCTATTTCCTAGCGGAGTCTCTCTCCCCACCGCTTGGCTGTTGGAAAAAAATTTCATTCCAGTTTAGAGTTGAATGTTGATGTTAAAGATCTACTGTCACCCAACTTCTTGGCAGAAATAATATGTATATTCACGATAAGATAAATCACATTTGTATATTCACGAAAGCATAAAATGGTAAATGTCCAAAACAATACTAATTTAAATTGTAAGATTTATTAAAAGAACTTCCTACTAAAGAAGAAAGTATATTACCACATCAATTCTCGAGATAAAGAAATAGATAAAAGTATTGATGCATAACATTTAACTCAGCTCTCCAGTAGAGTTGACTATTCAAGGACATCAGGACCCAAGAAAGTTACATAGAGGACATGAAACCAAGAACAATCACTAACCTCTGGCCAATCAAAAGAGAAGTGCAAGAGCCCCATTGTTCTTTAGCAACATATAGACTAAGGATGATTTCAATTTAAATACCAAGAAAATCATGTTACAAGCAAACATCATTAGTGATTGATGTCCTTGTAATATGGTTGATCATTTCAACCAAAAAGCACAACTAGCTCAATCAAGAAGCAGAGAATTTTCGTACATCATTTAGATGTTAGAAATGGGACAAAAAGACTACACCTCAAATTCAAGCTACTTTGTCTTGGGGACAGCTTATGAATTCTCACAATCCATTTTCCTATTGGATCCATTTCATACACTTGCTCAGTAAATCTGTGATCTCTAACACTAGAGGTTCTCCATAAGTGTGCATGCGCTTCAAGAGATTTTAGGTCTTTCAAGATAACTTCCTTTCGTGTGATTTTACGTCTACCTTACCAGACAAAAAAAATCAGATCTAGCTCGTCTCAGTTAAAATCTTCAACAAACGTAAGACATGATGAAACTATCTCAAGTATCTTCCTTCATTTGTCCTCAATGTATGCTACTCGCACCTTCTGTAAAATGTGATCAGTTCTAATGTTACCTATCCTCGTATAACCACAGGTCAATCATCCATCATAATATTTGTATTTCTATGGAACTAATCTTGTACATATGTTGGGCCTTAGAAGCTCAACAAACACTCCCGTATAACATGTTAGTCGGACAATTATTCTATATAACTTACCTTTCACTTTGGTGGCTATCATGGTATCATAAAATACTCCCATGCCGCTCATCTGGTTCAATCATCATATTTTGATTCTATACATTACATAATCTATCATTCGTTTTCCTAAAATATTGAGTTTAGCTATCCCAATTGTTTACACTTAAGCACTACAATCGTGTGTCAGCTCACCTCAAATAAATTGTAAATAACATGTACTCAAGTGTCATTGAAACGAACCCAAAATAAAGGCTGATATTGAATGTGATTTGAGTTTAAATGACTAATCCAAAGCACGTTGAATCCTAACTCTCTTTGGTATATCCAACAAGGTGCAAATGATTAGGTCAAATCCATCCATCCAGACTCCAAACTGTCTCTAAATGTAACCAGAGGACAAAAAGCAAAGAGACATTTCTGGCATGTATGATTTCTTTCATCAACAACCATTTCTAGCAATACATGGTGGCTGTAGAAAGACTAAGGTATAACAGGAACACTTGCCTAATGCCTGTACGACAAGCAAATGCAATTTTCAAGGTCCAGCTTTCTCACTGTCTTCATTGATGCACAAGGTAATACCTAAAATACAAACGCAACTTCTTATGACATTTTGGAGGAGCCAAAATGTTTCCTCCCTCCCTCCCTCCTCTCTCTCTCTCTCTCTCTCTCTCTCACTCAGTGTTGTCAAAAGCAAAAAGCTCTAAAAAGCGCTCTAGGTTTATTTGGGCTTTTAGCGCAAAGCGCATTTAAAGTGTGGGCTTTAGTTAAAAAAGGTGCAAGGAAAAAAAATAATTTATATGTAATTCAAGAACAAAGTAACAAATTCATTCATAATGTTTCCCTTAGAAGCTCATACACTTATTTCCGATTATATTTGTTGTTTAGTGGTGCTTGATTCAAGAGAGAACTCATGTGCAATGAGTCACAAGCCTTAGTGCCTTGCCTTACACTGAAACGCAACTTAAACAACATGAAGCGCCCTCCTTGAGCTTTTCTAAGCTTCAGGGCTTAAATGGCCTTAAATGGGCCTTTGACTACATTGCGCGCTCTCTCTCTCTCATGTGATTCCTGCCAATGCCCATGATACAGATGTAAAATGAGCAGGGGCGGATCTATGGAGAGGATGGGGGTGCCATCCGATCGATTGGGTAGACTTTGATGTATGAACAAGAATTTCACGCCAAAAGATCGTCTATATTTGAAGAGTGGCAACCGAAGTCACAAAGTGACCCAAGGTGCCTTGGTCAAGGTACGACTTTTCCTGGTGCAACGCCCAAGATAGATACTTACTTTACTAGATTAGCAAGTTAATGTTATTTTTACTCTTGGCCTTGCTTATTCCTTTCTTCATTTTCCTTTCTTCTCTTCTCTTTGTACAATGCCATTTTTATTATATATTTAAATTATAAAATCATATTTGCTTTTGTATTCTTTTTCTAGATCCGAATTTTTATTTGAATTTGATTTAACTCTTTTGTTTCTTTTATCTATTTAAGGTCAACTTTTCCTTGATGTCAAATAAAGGATTCAACATTTTCAGTTTACTTATCACGTATTTATTATTGCACCAAATATCTCGTAAAGCGATCGAATTAATTCAAAAAGGATCGAACCGAATTGACTTAATTCTAAACAAAGCAAACCAACCAAATTTACCCCCTAACCTCCTTGACTAGTGGTAAGTTTAGTGTCAGCGACAACCATCAAATCATGGATGCGCAAGATGAGCACATTCGCATTGTAATAGCATGCTAACATAAATATTAAGTAGATTATTGAAACCATCTACCCCAACAGGCATTGTTTAAACTTCAGCATGGGCACACTGGTAATAGCAGCCTCGTGCCTTATGTTCAATCGCATTTCAGACACAATAAGCTACTAATGCATTTGTATGTTTGGACATGGAAAGAAAAGGAGTTTACTTGCAACAACGAGATACAACAGAGTTTGCGAGTGGAGAGAAAAAAGGTAAAGGCTGATAAGGCGGAGTGGTGGCTACATCATCAACACCTTCATTGTCACCGTTACGCATTTTTCCGCTGAAAAAGAATATGGATTTCAACGTACTCTTAATCTCGTTTCCATTACTCTTCTGCTTTTTACTTTTCTCCAATCCCAGTGCTTTCTCATTCTCCATCTTCCTGTTTCGCCTTCAATTCTCTCCTTTTTCCAACTTCAGATCGATCGCCGGCGGTTGCCGCCGGCGAATAGATATGGTTCTAATTGGCAACGGACTTTATTATAAGAATTAGGGAATAGGAAAGGCAAGGACGCGCCAATCGCGAAATCAGTATTTGTCCTGTGACCAGCTTTTGGTTTAGCTTATTGGTTGGCTAGCCATT
Source organism: Nicotiana noctiflora (assembly GCA_032618575.1). NCBI lineage: Eukaryota > Viridiplantae > Streptophyta > Magnoliopsida > Solanales > Solanaceae > Nicotiana > Nicotiana noctiflora. Next base: position 24,504 of record JASVEL010000383.1, on the reverse strand, counting down.
GTTTTGGGTTGACCATTAGGTCAGGGTTTTTTTTTTTTTTAGGTCAGCTTTTAAATGTCCATTTAAACGAGAGTAATTTGATGTTTTTGCCTCCCGTCCAAAAATGAAAAAAACTCAATTTATAAACAATAAGCCCAAATTATTTACCCTTTAAGCCTAAATTATATATTTTTTTACATACATATCTCCAATTATTTACTTCACCCGCCCATTAGTTATTTGCTTCTCAGAGTTATTAAAATATAGTTGATTCATCTGCAATGGAGATGTTTGTATTCTACGTGGTCACAACAAAGCCATCAACAAGAAGAATAAGCAAAAGCTAAACTTGAGGATCCCTTTTTCTCTATATTTCTCCGCCTAAGTCTTGAAAAAGAACTCATTTTTAAATTACTTCACATCAATGTAGATCATTTATTTATATATGTATAAATAATGGCTAAGTTTCTGAGAAATACACCCCCCCGGTTCTTGGGCAACAAGATTTCTAAGTTGAAGGATTGCTTAGCACAACACGACAAGGATTCTAATTTGATTACTCAACGATTCTCTATTGAGAACATCTAGTACTTATTATCTTTATTTTTATTTTGTATAATATTAGCCTCACATAAGCTTAAATGAAGCAAAAAGGGCGTGATTTATACAATCGACCCCAACTTGTTTAGAATAGTCGTTGTCGGCCTTTGTGCACTTCCAACTAGTCAAACTGATATGTAGTTATAGATACTCTTCCTTTCATATGTCCTCTCTCCAATTATTGTATTTGAAATTTTGTGTCTTCGATCACTCAATGGTTTGTAACCACTCGTCACATTGCGGCTTCCGTACACGGCTTCACGTACCACAATTAACACAAAACAATATCAATCCTAAGGGATAATCCTTTCCCCCCCCCCCACAAAGTTAGACAAGCTATTATCTCAAAATATGCTAACTCAATCCATTTGTAAGCTTTTTATGCAAATATCCAACTCCAAATGGCTCGAACTAGCAAAATTAACTCTATACCATGAATACAAACCATAGAAAATTATTTTAAATAAAGTTACACTCTCTAAAGAAAATCAAAAAGTCAACTCCGAGGTCGACCCCCGACCAAACTTACAAAATTCAATTACTCGTTCAATAATAAGTCCAACCATACTAAAGTTAATCAATTCTGATATCAAATCGACCTTCAAAACCTCAAAATATAGTCTATGAAGCTTTCACATTTTTTCCCAATAACGATGATTCATATCAAACCAACTCTGATTGACCTCAATTTTTTTTTATAATTCATAAATGACACAACGGAACTATTTGAACTTTCAGAATCGGAATTCGGCCCTAATATCAATAAAGTCAACTCTGGGTCAAACTTCGCAACCTTTTAAACCTTCAACTTTCTAACTTTCGCCAATTCAAGCCAACATGACTTGCGGACATCCAAATCAATATCCGGACACGCTCCTAAGTTCAAAATTACCATTTGGAGCTATTGAAAAAATATAAAATCAATTCCGAATCCGTCTATATAAAAGTCAAACTGTGATCAACTTTTGCAACTTAAGCTTCCAACTTTGAAACTAAGTGTCCCATTTCCCTCCGAAACTCACCTGAAACAAAAATCAACCACCCGAAAAGTCACATAACCACAATATAACATAGAGTAGGCAATAAATATGAGAACAGAGCTAAAATACTCAAAACGACTGACCAGATCATTACATTCTCCCCGTTTAAAACAAGCGTTCGTCCTCGAACGAGTATAAAGACATACCTGAATTGATAAAGATGTGAGGATAATGGCTATACATATCATTCTCGGTATCCCAAGTCGCCTCCTCGATTGGTTAATGCATCTACCAAACATTCACTGAAGCAGTGCTCTTTGACCACAACTTTCGGACCTACGTGTTCAGGATGGCCACTGACTCCTCAACATAAGACAATTCCTTGTCTAATTGGACTGAGCTGAAATCCAATACATGGAATGGATCACCATGATACTTCCGGAGTATAAGAATATGGAATACCGGATGAATTACAGGTAGACTAGGTGGAAATACAAGCTTGAAGGCCACCTCACCAATCCTCTCAAGAATCTCAAAAGGTCTCATATACCTAAAGTTCAACTTTTCCTTCTTCCCAAACCTCAAAACACCCTTCATGGGCGAAACCCGGAGCAAGACCCGCTCTCCAATCATGAATGCATCATCACGAACCTTCTGATCCGCATAACTCTTCTGTCTAGATTGGGTTGTACAAAGCTGGTCCTGGATCAACTTGATCTTATCCCAGGCATCTCGAACCAAATCATGCCTAATAACTTAGCCTCTTCCAGTTCAAACCAACCAACCGGGAACGATATCGTCTCTCATATAGGGCCTCGTGAGGATCCATGTGAATAATCAATTAGTAGATGTTATTGTAGGCAAATTCCGCAAATGGCAAGAACATATCCCAAAAACACTCAAACTCCATAACACACGAATGAAGCATATCCTTCAATATCTAAACTGTGCACTTGGACTGTTTGTTTGTCTGGGGGTAGAACATGTACTCAACTCAACTGTGTGCCAAACTCACTTTCTACAATTAGAAGCATGATGTAAACTATGTGTCCCGATCGAAGATGATGGATACTAGCACGCCATAAAGTCGGACAATATCGTGGATGTATATCTGATCCAGTTGCTCTAAAGAATAGGTAGTCACCACCAGAATGAAATGAGCCGACTTGGTAAACCTAGCTACAATCATCCATACAGCATCAAACTTCTTCTAAGTCCGTGGGAGCCCAACAACGAAGTCCATGGTAACTCACTCCCATTTCCACTCGGGAATCTAAAGTGTCTGAAGCAAACCTCATAGACTCTAGTGCTCATACATCACTTGCTGACAATTTAGGCATCGAGCTACATACTCCACTATGTCCTTCTTCATCCTCATCCATCAATAGTATTGCCTCAAATCTTGATACATATTAGTGGCACCCGGATGAATGGAGTACCTCAAACTGTGGGCCTCCTGAAGAATCAACTCACATAACCCATCCATATTAGGCACACATAATCGACCCAACATTCGCAACACACAATCATTTCCGATAGAAACCTTCTTGGCATCGCAGTGCTGTATCGTGTCCTTAAGGACAAGTAAATGGGGATCGTCATATTAACCCGACTAGGCTCTGAAATATCCAATCTAACAAACTGGTTGGCCAAGTCCTGGACATCTAATACTAATGGTTTCTTCGCTATCAATCCACATTGACCTTCTTGGGATGATATATAATAGTGATGTAATAGTCCTCAAACAAATCTAACCACCTATGTTGCTGCAAGTTAAGATCCTTCTATTTGAAAAATGTTGTAGACTCTAGTGGTCGGTACAAACCTCGCAGGGGGCACCGTACAAATAGTGTCGCCAAATTTTCAAGGCATGAACAATAGTTGCCAGCACCAAGTCGTGGATGTGAGCACGTGATTTTTGCCTCACACGAATTACTCCCAAAAAATTCAAAATAAAATAATTTTTGTGTTGTTTGCAATTTTGTGTATTATTTGCATTTTATCTGTGCGTATTTGTTTGTGCAAATAATTAAAATATATATATATATATATATATATATATATATATATGTTGCATTTTGAATTTAGAATTCAATTAAGTAATAAGAAAATTAAAATCAAAATGTGTGTTTCGTATTTTAATATTTTTTGTTTAATCTTTGTAAAAATTACCATTTAGAGTTAATTGGTATTTGTGGTAGCCTAATTTGTTTTCATAATTAAAATTATGGTTTTTGGTTTTAATTGTTTAAATAAAACAAGAAAAAAAAAGAGAAAATACAATGCAAGGAAAATACAAAGACAAAAAGACTTGGGCCAAAGCTATACCTAGCCCAAACGGTTCAGCCCAACACGCCCAAAACCAATGCCCATACTCGGTTCCACCTTTGCCTTTAATCCCAGCCGTCCATTTTCTTGATCCAACGGTCTTGATTAATTAAACCAATTCGAATATATCAAACCCATCCCCCTTCGTCTCCCTCGAGAGACCAATTCAGAACCTCGCCATCTCCGCCTTCGACCGCCGGCCGGAAATCGCCTCCGCCGGTGGCCGGTGCTCAATCACTCCCATTTTAACACCAATTGATCCCCTCACCCTCCTCTACACGAATCCTCCATCCATTCGTTTCGAATCGTCCCCCAGTTTCTCGAATCTTCAATCGAAGATTCGAATCAAAACCAAAGTTATCCCAATCAACCCCAAATCAACACCACACCACCCTTAGACCTCCCTCATCCCAAACCACCCCCCAGTTTTGTTCGAATCTAACCGGAACTGGCCGAGCCCCAAATCCCACCCGCAAGAACCCTAAAATTGAAAATGACGAATTAGGCCAAATTGATTGGAATTTCGGGGTCTAGTGGACTTTATTCGATGTGTTCTCATGTGAGAACACTTCGATTAAGGTCTATTCGACCTCAAAGCAGGCGAGCCAAGTTCGAACCTGGGTCATTTTTGATTTCTGAGGTATCTGCTTCCCTTCTTCCATTCCATATACTTAATTCTTATATCTTTACATGCTTTGCTTAGTTTGTTTATTTTTGCGAATTTTCCGGAATTTTCTGTCCATCTCAACAGACCTTTTATTTGGTCAGTTCATTTTTGTTGTTGTTGATTCGATTCATTATTATTGTTGTGATTACATTTTGTGTTTAATCTAGTTAAGGTCGTCGAATAGTGAATTCGAATTATTAGTCCCATGATTCTGCCATGAAACGAACTCGTAGGTCGATTATTTGCTATCAGTTATATGTGTTGTAATCAATTAGACGAACGTCGTCGATTAGTGTATGAGTCTGTTGGGTAGAACAATGTATCCGTAATGCTCGATATCGGTTCCATCAGGAATCACTGCTTGATTATCCACATTTTTTTTGTTTTGATAAACTTTGAATTGGACTGTTTGAACTAAGTAGAGACCATGTGATAGTCAGGCATGCCTGATTCAGCATGGTGTGGATATAGTTTAATAAGATAGTTCTATAATGAAAAGGATTTGTCAGTGGATGCAAGTAGAGGGGCACACTGTTTTTTTGTTTTGAGAATGGGCTGTCAGGGAATATTTGAGTCTGAAATTAGTTTTTAATATTGTTAAGTGCTCTTAAGAGCTGGAGATCTAAAAAACACAGGGGGGGGAAGTGAAAAAGGGCTATATTCTTTGTCTATAAAGAGAGAATGCCGAGAGAACAGAGGGGGGACTCGGATAGAGGCTGGGTATGAACTGAAAAATTTACTGTTCCATTGAACTTTCAAAAGAATTTTAGTTTAAATCATCAATTGGCTTTTGAAATTATCGGGGAGAGACATTGATACCTACAGAAACCTTAGAGAAAACAGTGATAAAGAACATTGGAGGGCATTCGAAAAACACTTAATAGACAGACATACACAAAGACTCACTGAAAAGCAGAAATACACACACACGTAGACATTGTGTTACTGTTTCATTGAGGGTTGGTCAGGTTCTTGCATTCATCCCTGTTGTCACTGCTGTTTGCTGTGTTTGGCCACTGTTGTTGTTGCTGTTATTCTGTCATTGTAGAGGCTGTTGTTGCTGTTATTCAGTTGTTGTAGAGGCTGTTGTTGTTGTGCTGTTTGTTGTTGAGGCTGTTGTTGTCAAAGCTGTTTGTTGTTGAGGCTCTTGTTGGTCCCGGTACTGTTGTTGTAGCTGCTGTTTGTTGTTGGTCCTGTTGTTGCTGTTGGTGTTGTGGTTGTTGTTGTATCTCACTGCTGCTGCAACTGACCTTTTCTCATTGTAATTGCCAGGTATATTCTTACCCCATTGGCAGCTTGAAGTTTCAAACATTGTAATCACATCCTTGCAAATTCAATTTATGTGAAAGTTTGATACAATATATTGTTACTGTTTTCTCTTTACTTTTAATTGCTATTTGTAGTATTGTAGTGATAGATTCCTTTAATTGAATTCTCGTTAGTGCTAGATAGGTTTTGTTCGAAATTCAACTTGTAATTATACAAGACATTTGAGTTCTTTGTCTTGAGGTACACGTGAGTTTAGAAGGTAGTAATCCATTAATTAAATAGTGGTAATGTGATTGATTAAAGTTAAGAATCTAAAAAGGCATATGTTTAGATTTTCATGTTTAGTGTAATTCCAATAGGTAATGTCAAATGAAGTTGGAAATAATTCTGTTTGTAGTAAGTGAAGTTAGTCATTTAGATAAGGATTTCATAAGCCATTCTGTCATAATAACGCCTATTTCATAATTAGAGAATTCAACTGTTTTTTTGTTAAGCAAATTAATTCATATTAGTCTTTTGCAAGTTACAATAATTTGTCTATGAAGACTTTAATTTGTCATAGGTTTAGTTCATTCAAACAGTAATGCTTCAGCTAATTCAGACGCAAAACTCGTTAATAATTGTATGAACGTTCCTACTCTTTCGTTTGGGCTTGCCTCAGGCCCAGCCGTGGAGGATACTGACGTTAGGCATTAATTTTTAAAACAAAGATGAAAATTGATATCATCTAAATTTATTCTAAAATAAGAAAAATCAGTTAAAAAACAGTTTGGCAAACGAATTGAGTACTAGCGTTATGCATTCATTTTTCCTACACCAGCAGTGCTAGACTTCTAAAAACAGTAGGAGTAATTTGGTTTGATAGACATATTTTATATTGGGCTTGAATGCTATTATATGGCCCAAATCTGGAATAGACAGTTCAGCTCACTTGACTAGACTGTTAATTATAAGTAAATAAAATTCCATTTCGATTTAAAACCAATAGATTGAATAAATAGAAAATAGTCGTGTTAGGATTGGCCTTTAATAAAAGTGAGATGAGCCTCGCCACACCAAATACGCAATTGCGGGGCTCTCAAATAAATTGCTATGAAAATCTTAGACTTGGAAGGACCGTTTAGTAAATTTCACGGTCTTTCCCGAAGTTAACAAAGACGGAGAATCTTTAGGCACGATTTGTAAATAAATTACTTTCCTGAATACGGGTGCGCATTTATGTGACCCAAATAAATCTCTCGGCGAAACTGAAATACATTAAAGTCACAGGCGTACTGGTTGCGATGTGACTCGAAATGTGTTTTCGTGACGTCGCAATTCTTTTAAAATTAAAAAGCGGAATATTAAAAGCACATAATTGGAATATATAAAGAAATCAGATAAAAACAAAAATTGCAGTTGAGCAACCATGCTAAAACCACGGAATCTGGGAGTGCCTAACACCTTCTCCCGGGTTAACAGAATTCCTTATCCAGGTTTCTAGTTTTGCAGACTGTAATACAGTGTCATAAATTTCCTCGGTTCGGGATTAAAACCGGTGACTTGGGACACCATTATTTTCCCAAGTGGCGACTCTGAATTAAATAAATTGATCCCATTTCGATTGTCCTTTAATTGGAAAAACATTACACGTATGTGCGGTGTAAAAAGGAGGTGTGACAGCTCTGGCGACTCTGCTGGGGACAAATAACCCAGAACTTCGGTTCAGGGTTTAAGAATTCGAGCTCAGTTAAATTGCTGTTTTTGCTTATATCTGATTTCATTATATATTTTGATTAATGTGCTACATGTTTACCGCTTTGATATTGCGTGAATTGTATATATAAAACCGTGTCGAAAACCCTTCTCTTCTTACCCCCGGGGATGTGCTTACTGGTTGAGACTCCCCTTTCTGTTAGTGTCAATACCAAAAATAAGAAAAAAAAATAGGCCGGATAAGTTACAAAGCCGATTGACACCGCGGGTCACCGGTACGTAGCCCCCTCCTCGATCCGAGTTGTCCGCTCGGGTACACGGTCTAGTACCATTAAAAACATGAGGATATTGAGCCTAGATTTAGGACGTTTATTTGCATCATATCTGACTTAGGGGACTCAACACAGGGGTTGGGTCCGTCTAGGACAGGTGACCCGGAAAATAAAAGACCGAGCATGTTATACGTTGCATTTATTTGTTCTAGATTATTATTGGCTAAATTCCTGAAAAACAAAAAGAGAGGAAATTTTAGAATAGAAAAAATTATCGAAATGTCGACGAAACGCTGTCGAAAGTTTGAAAAATAGGTAGAAATTTTTTGTTGAAATAATTGGTCAAATAATCTGACCGAACTACGCAAGTTTGATTCTCGCCGTTAGGTGGGATACGTAGGCAACCCTCATCGGGTCCAACCACCCCTTTCAAAAAATAAAAAATATGTGTGTTTAATTTTGTCAATAAAATCAAAGTGACGTTGTTTTTGAAAATAGCCGAATGTTCCGAAAGGACACCGGAAGGCTATTTTTTGCAAAAATAGCCACTTTGAATCATTTTTAATAAGTTGCGGGCACAACCTTGAAATATTCCTTGTGGAAATGTTGCAAGGCCATAGCCGCAAAATCAAGTCCGGGTTCACACCCTTTTTGCAAAAATAACCAAAAAATGTCAAAATTTTTATTTTTGTTATAAATAAGTCGGGTAATGCTATTCTTGCTTAAAATAAGCCGAATGTCCCTTAAAAGGACGTCGGAAGGCCATTTTTGCAAAAATAGCCACTTTGAGTCATTTGTAAATAATTTTGGACACAGCCTGGAAATATTCCCTCGCGGAAATGCGAAAGGATGTATCCGCAAAAAATCAAGTTTTGAGTCATCACTCAACTTTACAAAATAACCACTTTATCAAATAAGCCATTACATGGCCGGAGTTTTGCTGAAATAGCCACATTTTTGCATTTTAACTTCCTTAGTCTTGTGTTGGCCTGTGTCGGTGCTGAACGATGCCCCATAGGCCCCAGGATAAAAAAATTTTTGAATTTGCATCTTCTAAAATAAAATTTTGCAAAATGAGTCATTACTCAACTTTACAAAAATAACCACTTTATCAAATAAGCCATTACATGGCCGGAGTTTTGCTGAAATAGCCACATTTTTGCATTTTAACTTCCTCAGTCTTGTGTTGGCCTGTGTCGGTGCTGAACGATGCCCCATAGGCCCCAGGATAAAAAAATTTTGAATTTGCATCTTCTTAAATAAAATTTTGCAAAAAGAGCCACTTTGTCTAAATAAGCCATTACATGGCCAATTTATGAAAAATAGTCTTTTGTTGGTTTATGGTGATGCCGAACGATGCCTCATGAGCCACAAGATAAAAAAAAATTTCAAGTTTATCTTTCTTAAATAAATTTTGCAAAAATAGTCATTTTGTCAAATAAGCCATTATGTGGCCAATTTTGTAGAAATAGTCATAATTGACACCAAAAAAATATTCTTTTTCTTGTAGAAATCTCCTACACAAGTTCGTAGTTGGAGTCGGCTTCTATAATTTTCCTTCAAAGAAAAAAATCAAAAAAAAATCAAATAAACATCTCTTTATTTCTTGCATTAATTTGCAAGAACTACGCTCGGTCCGATTCATGCGGGGTCATGATACGTAGGCAATCTCCATAAGATTCGACCACAATCAAAAAGCAAAATGAAATATGAAAAAAATGAAAAAAAATCAAGGATAATTGAAAAGAAAAACTGGAATGACGCATGCGGTGAATATGTATATGGTTAACTGGCTAGGTGCATTGCATCCTACATGCTATAACATATTTGTTAAACTCACAAGTTTGTTGCGATTTCAGAAAAGTTTAGCAGTTGACTTGACAGAATATACTGGCCAGCCACCATTACCGTACTAGATCAAAAGGGCCAATTCTAGCAAGCATGTCTAGTTCCGGCAAAAGTCTCGATGGAGAGAAAACAGAGATACAGATAATGAAAGATGAGGTGGACCGGCTAAGACAGCAAATAACAGAGATGCACCTAGCTGGGCTAGGGGACAGTCACCACCAAACCTTCCTACTCTTACACCAGCTCCAGAGCGTTCGCCTATTGATCCCTCGACAAGTGCACCAATCTATCCATATTATCAAGGGGAAAACCCTTATACATCCCAGGTTCCACCAGCTAGACAAAATACTCCTCCTCCGGTCACCCCTGTTTTCGTGGCACCTCCACCTGCTACTTTACAGAAGTCGTCCGGTGAACTGCTTTTTCAAATACATGACAATCATTGTTATGATCCTGAGCCTACCTTTAAGGCTCCTGAACCGCATTCACACACCCCTCACTGGGATAGCCCGGCAGAACCGGAAAAGCACTTCAAAAATTTGGAGCATGAGAAAGTTATTCGGAAAGTCAAAAGCCTGGAGCAATCCTTCAGGAATATGCATGGTTTAGGCAACCAAGTCAGTGTTGCTTACAAAGATCTATGCCCATTTCCAGATGTCCAGTTGCCCGTCGGGTTCAAAATGCCTAAGTTTGATCTATACGAGGGGCATGGTGACCCAGTAGCCCATCTCCGAGGTTTCTGCAGCAAAATGCGAGGAGCCGGAGGGCGAGATGAAATTCTGATAGCTTACTTCGGTCAGAGTTTGGGAGGGTCTGCACTAGAGTGGTACACCAGGCAGGATCCCAGCAGATGGTTTACATGGGATGACCTGGCCCAAGCATTCATCGGTCAGTTTCAATATAATCTTGAAATAATCCCCGATCGCTTATCATTGGTAAAGTTAGAGAAGAAACCCGCCGAAAGCTTTAGAGAATTTGGGTTCCGCTGGAGGGAACAGGCAGCAAGGGTAGATCCACCGATGAGAGAGAACGAGATGGTAGATTACTTCTTGCAGACACTGGAGCCAACTTACTTTAGTCACCTGGTGACATCGGTTGGCAAATCTTTCAATGAGGTGGTCAAAATGGGCGGAATGATAGAAGAGAGACTTAAGTCCAATAAGATCTCGAGCTATTCCGCGTTGAAAGCAACAACTCAAGCTATTCAGAATGGCACAGGGGTTGCATTCGGGAAGAAGAGAAGAGAAGAAGTTGCAACGGTAGATGAGGGTACTTGGTCCAGATCGAAAGGTCCTTCACCTCATTACCAAGCCAGACCCTACTACCCGAATCACCCTAATCACCCTCCCCGGAACACATATCCACCACCAAAGGCTTACAATAACCCTCCAGGACTAGGTTTCCGGGGGAATCATGCCTTCAGAAAGGAAAAGACACAAAGAACCTTCACTAAGTCGGGAGAAACTTATACTGCTCTGTTCCACAAATTGAAGCAGATAGGTTTGTTAAGTCCTGTTGAGACAAGATTGCCAAATCCCCTACCCCCAAATGTGGATCGCTCAGTAAGCTGTGAGTATTGTTCAGGAGCTCCCGGACATGATACCGAGAAATGTTGGAAACTGAAACATGCAGTGCAAAATCTTATTGACACCAATAAGATCGAGGTTCAGACACCAGAGGCACCCAACATTAATCAGAATCCATTGCCAGCTCACCCTTAGACCCATGTGATCAAATTGATACACAATGGAAAGGAAAATTAAGAAGCCCGATCTGTATTCCAAAGCAAAACCAATCGGCAGAAATTGGTATATGAGAAATCATGCTTGGTAATCGGGAGGAGTTTTTGGTGGTTTGTTTTGTTGTCATTTCTTTTATTCGAGTTGTCTTCGGGGTTGTGACCCGAATCTTGTTTTGAAGTGAAACCCTCTTATCTTTCCATTTTGGTCATTGCAGTTTGCTTAGTCGTTTCAAGTTTCGTTTTAGTTTTGTATTTTTGTTCGCTTATTTGTATTTGAATCATTTCGCCGTTTAGTTTTATGAAACTTTCGGTCTTTTATTGCCCCAGTCATCTTTTGTTTAGTTCTTCTATCTTTAAGTTTGTCATTCGTTTGAACGCCGACTCTAATGACGTGGCATCGCACATAATTTTGGCCTAATATTAAGGGTTAATCATGAAGTAATTCGAAGATAATCAGGTCATTTTAAAAAGAAATAAAAATGATATGAGATTATTTGGAGTCCGAATCATGTGAGACTGGGGCAGGTAAAACATGAAGAAATCCTTAACGGAAAAATTGGCTATGCTAAGACGGGGTTCGCTCGTGATACCGAAATGAAAGTGTCATCCAGCAATACTTTAAAATGACAGATGAAAAGGCGAATGAACGATATGGTTATCGATCAGGCCACAAACAGAAGATGTCGTGAATATGTTGTTTGAACTTGGCATGTTTTGAAAATTGGAATGACGAAGGCATTTTGTTCTGCTATCCAAACACTTTATCCATCGTCAACCCTTTGAGCTTTATTTTAAAATCTTTCATACCCCTCCTTCAGAATTAGTTGCAAAGACTATAAACACAAGTTTGAAAGACAAGAGAAGAAAGGGATAAAGAAAAAAGAAAAGAAAAGAAAACAGCAAAAGGAGATAAAAAAAAAGAAAAGAAAAACAAAAGGAGATAAAGAAAAGAAAAGAAAAAGAAAAAGGAATGAAAAAGAGAAACTTGAAAAAGAGGGAATTGGGAACTACGTTTGACCTGATTCCTTAAAGAGGATACGTAGGCGCTTCACAGCTCGGTCATAGTGTAAATAAAGTAATAAAAAATTCCCCAAGTAAAAACCGGGGCAAAGAAAAATTGTGTTGATTATAAATAATTTTAGGTCCGAAGGTTGTAAATTTTGAACCCAAAATTGATTCTGTTTTGAGCCTTCAATACCCTTTCTTTCTAGCCCTATCCGAATCCCACATTACGGTCCAAAGAAAGACCTTCCGATCAGTCTTCAAAATAGGCCAAGTCAAACGAACACGAGAGTCTCATCAAAATATGACACTCTGATTCCCAGCAGAAAAGACTCTGATTCCCAGCAGAAAGGAAATACGAGAGAGTCTTAGCAGTGACACCCCAATCCCCGGCTAAAAGTGATACAAACGAGAGAGTCTTACCGGTGAAAACCTTCACAGGCACCATAAAGCGACGAAAGCCGAGAGAAAATCAAAATGAGAGAGGCTTGAAAGTGAAAACCCTTCGGGCACTACAAGTCGAATAAAGGTGATAATCGGATGGAAATCACGAGACAGAAATCGTGAAAGGAAATTAACGACGGAGGATAGGCCATATGTGCATCTCATGACCAGTAGAGTTGGTATCCGCGTTTGATAAGTTTTTATAGTTGTTTCTGGTTAGAGAGTCAGTCCTCCCTTGTCTTCTATTTGTTGTTTCTTTTTATCTTTCTCCTTTTGTCAAAATTCTCCATCAAAGTCGGTCTAGTCAAAACATAGTGAGAAATGACTTCAAAACTTGCCACCAACTTTCCAATTATTATGCAAGGCAAGGAAATGCCATTGACGGCATAGAAGTATGGTGCAAAGAAGATTATTAAACTGGGGCAGAAAATTTTCTTCTCAGTTTGAAAATTTTCTGGAAGTCAATACCCACCTGGGGAAGAAGGGAAGTCTTAAGGGAAATGGTCTTCGAACCAGTGTCATCCTTAACAGCCTTCAAGAAGAGTGAAACACCGATTTTGAGGAAATGAAAATCCACCAACAGTGTTATCTTCAGCAAGTTCCGAGGTGGTCGGACAACACAGAGTGGTAAAGGAAGCAAGGAAATCCCATCTTCAACAAAATAACCCCCAGCAAGTTGAGAAACACAGAACAGGGAAGGGATAAATGGAAAAACCCATCCCCAGCAGGAATATCATCTCCAGCAAATGAAATCATTCCCCAACGAGTTTTGGGAACCCCGCGCGAGGGAAAGGGGAAGAGGAAAAACCACCCTACAGGAGCGGCACAACCGCTCACAATATTTTGAACTAACAAATTTTCTTTGATTTGAAACAGGGAAAGAAAATGCTATTGATAGCAGAAAGTCATGCCACAAGGAAGAACACCAATACTGGGGCAGAAAATTTCTGCCGTTGTTGGATGTCGTTGTAATAGGATGTTTCAGGTTTGTCCACCTTCGAACAGGACGTCTCAGGTTTGTTCATTTTCATACATTGATATCATGGGAGTATTCGCCCTCGAATAGGATACAATGGGAGTATTCGCCCTCGAATAGGATACAATGGGAGTATTCGCCCTCGAATAGGATACAATGGGAGTATTCGCCCTCGAATAGGATACAATGGGAGTATTCGCCCTCGAATAGGATACAATGGGAGTATTCACCCTCGAATAGGATACAATGGGAGTATTCGCCCTCGAATAGGATACAATGGGAGTATTCGCCCTCGAATAGGATACGATGGGAGTATTCGCCCTCGAATAGAATACAATGGGAGTATTCGCCCTCGAATAGAATACAATGGGAGTATTCGCCCTCGAATAGGATACGATGGGAGTATTCGCCCTCGAATAGGATACAATGGGAGTATTCGCCCTCGAATAGGATACAATGGGAGTATTCGCCCTCGAAATAGGATACAATGGGAGTGTTCGCCCTCGAATAGGATACAATGGGAGTGTTCGCCCTCGAATAGGATACAATGGGAGTATTCGCCCTCGAATAGGATACAATGGGAGTGTTCGCCCTCGAATAGGATACAATGGGAGTATTCGCCCTCGAATAGGATACAATGGGAGTATTCGCCCTCGAATAGGATACAATGGGAGCATTCGCCCTCGAATAGGATACAATGGGAGTGTTCGCCCTCGAATAGGATACAATGGGAGTATTCGCCCTCGAATAGGATACAATGGGAGTGTTCGCCCTCGAATATGATACAATGGGAGTATTCGCCCTTGAATAGAATATGATGGGACTATCCGCCCTCGAATAGGATATTTTACGTTTGTTTTTATTTTACCTTGTCCTACACGTTTTTCATAAATTATTGCCAGAATGCATTTTTTTTTTAATTCAAAAGTTGCTACTAAAAGCAGGCGCCTACCTGTATAACAAAAGGCAAGTCTTCAGTCTTTACATTGCAGGCCTTGAAACCAGTAACCCACCATAAAGCAGAGAGTTACAACAAGAGATCCCAGTGCAAATTCAAGCGCATGAGTCAAAGGAAATGAGGGAATGAAGGAAAATTTTCCCAACATCATTATCCTCAGCAGGCAAGTAAACAATTCTAAAGATATCCCCAGCAGTCAGGAGGGAAAGCAACACGACCCAGGAAGAAAGCAATTCCGAAACAGGGAAATTTAGGAGAAATAATGGTTCAAGAGTCGATGCAGCAAGAATAAAATGGTACAAAAAGCAAAGGGTGGCGATTTAGTTTTGAAGTTGTAGTCGAAATCAGGGAGCCCACCTGAAGAATGGAATGGCGATTTAATCTTGAAGTTATAGTGGAAGTCAGGGAGCCCGCCTGAAGAATGGAGTGGCAATTTAGTTTTGAAGTTATAATTGAAGTCAGGGAGCCCGCTTGAAGAACGGAGTGGCGAATTATTATTTTGAAGTTGTTGTTGAAATCAGGTGCCCGCCTGAAGAATGGAATGGCGATTTTTTATTAGAGTTTGTCGATAAAGTCAGAAGCCCGCCGGAAAAGCAGAACGTCGTCTCAATTTCCAAGATTTGATAAGGATAGTGAAGAATAGGAAAGTTACAGAATGTAACGGAAATCCCCAACATGAATCCAAGTTCATAATCGGAAGGAAGGCAACAAGGATCAGAAAGATAGATTCAGACTTCGAAGGAGAATAGTTCGAAGATCACAAGGAAGGGACCAATGGTCGGAGTTCGGCAATCAAGATAGGCCGAAATAACAATTGTCAGAAGAGAAGAAGCATGCGAAGAAACATAAGAGCCAGCAGGATGGCAAGGAACATGACAATATCAAGTTGAAAAGATAGATAAGAATTTGCAATATTGTAACTTAGTCTAGCTTTTTATTTTTCGTTTAGCACGGTGTAATAAAGAGATCAGTTAAGCAGTGGCGCCAGCAGTAACAGCAGTGACAGCAAGATCACAACAATCATGGTAGTCCCAGCTACCAAAACTTCCCGAACTACATTGACCTGATTCCTGTTTAGCCCAGGATATGTAGGAGGCCTTCTGAAGTAAAGGCTCGGTCAAGATCTTTATAGAAATGCTTCACACGGAGTGCTCAAACGGGCAAAAATCGCTCGTATTTGCTCACTATCTTTGCACGAAAACTCTTCATGTTTCCGCACAAAGAGGGGCAGCTGTGAGCACGTGATTTTTGCCTCACACGAATTACTCCCAAAAAATTCAAAATAAAATTTTTTTTGTGTTGTTTGCAATTGTTGTGAATTTTGTGTATTATTTGCATTTTATCTGTGCGTATTTGTTTGTGCAAATAATTAAAATAAATAAATAAATATATAAATAAATATATATATATATATATATATATGTTGCATTTTGAATTTAGAATTCAATTAAGTAATAAGAAAATTAAAATCAAAATGTGTGTTTCGTATTTTAATATTTTTTGTTTAATCTTTGTAAAAATTACCATTTAGAGTTAATTGGTATTTGTGGTAGCCTAATTTGTTTTCATAATTAAAATTATGGTTTTTACAAAGAGAGAAAATACAATGCAAGGAAAATACAAAGACAAAAAGACTTGGGCCAAAGCTATACCTAGTCCAAACGGTTCAGCCCAACACGCCCAAAACCAATGCCCATACCCGGTTCCCCCTTTGCCTTTAATCCCAGCCGTCCATTTTCTTGATCCAACGGTCTTGATTAATTAAACCAATTCGAATATATCAAACCCACCCCCCTTCGTCTCCCTCGAGAGACCAATTCAGAACCTCGCCATCTCCGCCTTCGACCGCCGGCCGAAAATCGCCTCCGCCGGCGGCCGGTGCTCAATCACTCTCATTTTAACACCAATTGATCCCCTCACCCTCCTCTACACGAATCCTCCATCCATTCGTGTCGAATCGTCCCCCTAGTTTCTCGAATCTTCAATCGAAGATTCGAATCAAAACCAAAGTTATCCCAATCAACCCCAAATCAACACCACACCACCCCTAGACCTCCCTCATCCCAAACCACCCCCCAGTTTTGTTCGAATCTAACCGGAACTGGCCGAGCCCCAAATCCCACCCGCAAGAACCCTAAAATTGAAAATGACGAATTAGGCCAAATTGATTGGAATTTCGGGGTCTAATGGACTTTATTCGATGTGTTCTCGTGTGAGAACACTTCGATTAAGGTCTATTCAACCTCAAAGCAGGCGAGCCAAGTTCGAACCTGGGTCATTTTTGATTTTTGAGGTATCTGCTTCCCTTCTTCCATTCCATATACTTAATTCTTATATCTTTACATGCTTTGCTTAGTTTGTTTATTTTTGCGAATTTTCCGGAATTTTCTGTCCATCTCAACAGACCTTTTATTTGGTCGGTTCATTTTTGTTGTTGTTTATTCGATTCATTATTATTGTTGTGATTACATTTTGTGTTTAATATAGTTAAGGTCGTCGAATAGTGAATTCGAATTATTAGTCCCATGATTCTGCCATGAAACGAACTCGTAGGTCGATTATTTGCTATCAATTATATGTGTTGTAATCGATTAGACGAACGTCGTCGATTAGTGTATGAGTCTGTTGGGTAGAACAATGTATCCGTAATGCTCGATATCGGTTCCATCAGGAATCACTGCTTGATTATCCACATTTTTTTTGTTTTGATAAACTTTGAATTGGACTGTTTGAACTAAGTAGAGACCATGTGATAGTCAGGCATGCCCGATTCAGCATGGTGTGGATATAATTTAATAAGATAGTTCTATAATGAAAAGGATTTGTCAATGGATGCAAGTAGAGGGGCACACTGTTTTTTTGTTTTGAGAATGGGCTGTCAGGGAATATTTGAGTCTGAAATTAGTTTTTAATATTGTTAAGTGCTCTTAAGAGCTAGAGATCTAAAAAACACAGGGGGGGGAGTGAAAAAGGGCTGTATTCTTTGTCTATAAAGAGAGAATGCCAAGAGAACAGAGGGGGGACTCGGATAGTGGCTGGGTATGAACTGAAAAATTTACTGTTCCATTGAACTTTCAAAAGAATTTTAGTTTAAATCATCAATTGGCTTTTGAAATTATCGGGGAGAGACATTGATACCTACAGAAACCTTAGAGAAAACAGTGATAAAGAACATTGGAGGGCATTCGAAAAATACTTAATAGACAGACATACACAAAGACTCACTGAAAAGCAGAAATACACACACACGTAGACATTGTGTTTTTGTTCCATTGAGGGTTGGTCAGAGTTTGGGTTGGTTCTTGCATTCATCCCTGCTGTCACTGCTGTTTGCTGTGTTTGGTCACTGTTGTTGTTGCTGTTATTCTGTCATTGTAGAGGCTGTTGTTGCTGTTATTCAGTTGTTGTAGAGGCTGTTGTTGTTGTGCTGTTTGTTGTTGAGGCTGTTGTTGTCAAAGCTGTTTGTTGTTGAGGCTGTTGTTGGTCCCGGTACTGTTGTTGTAGCTGCTGTTTGTTGTTGGTCCTGTTGTTGCTGTTGGTGTTGTGGTTGTTGTTGTATCTCATTGCTGCTGCAACTGACCTCTCCTCATTGTAATTGCCAGGTATATTCTTACCCCATCGGCAGTCTGAAGTTTCAAACATTGTAATCACATCCTTGCAAATTCAATTTATGTGAAAGTTTGATACAATATATTGTTACTGTTTTCTCTTTACTTTTAATTGCTATTTGTAGTATTGTAGTGATAGATTCCTTTAATTGAATTCTCGTTAGTGCTAGATAGGTTTTGTTCGAAATTCAACTTGTAATTATACAAGACATTTGAGTTCTTTGCCTTGAGGTACACGTGAGTTTAGAAGGTAGTAATCCATTAATTAAATAGTGGTAATGTGATTGATTAAAGTTAAGAATCTAAAAAGGCATATGTTTAGATTTTCATGTTTAGTGTAATTCCAATAGGTAATGTCAAATGAAGTTGGAAATAATTCTGTTTGCAGTAAGTGAATTTAGTCATTTAGATAAGGATTTCATAAGCCATTCTGTCATAATAACGCCTATTTCATAATTAGAGAATTCAACTGTTTTTTTGTTAAGCAAATTAATTCATATTAGTCTTTTGCAAGTTACAATAATTTGTCTATGAAGAGTTTAATTTGTCATAGGTTTAGTTCATTTAAACAGTAATGCTTCAGCTAATTCAGACGCAAAACTCGTTAATAATTGTATGAACGTTCCTACTCTTTCGTTTGGGCTTGCCTCAGGCCCAGCCGTGGAGGATACTGACGTTAGGCATTAATTTTTAAAACAAAGATGAAAATTGATATCATCTAAATTTATTCTAAAATAAGAAAAATCAGTTAAAAAACAGTTTGGCAAACGAATTGAGTACTAGCGTTATGCATTCATTTTTCCTACACCAGCAGTGCTAGACTTCTTAAAAACAGTAGGAGTAATTTGGTTTGATAGACATATTTTATATTGGGCTTGAATGCTATTATATGGCCCAAATCTGGAATAGACAGTTCAGCTCACTTGACTAGACTGTTAATTATAAGTAAATAAAATTCCATTTCGATTTAAAACCAATAGATTGAATAAATAGAAAATAGTCGTGTTAGGATTGGCTTTTAATAAAAGTGAGATGAGCCTCGCCACACTAAATACGCAATTGCGGGGCTCTCAAATAAATTGCTATGAAAATCTTAGACTTGGAAGGACCGTTTAGTAAATTTCACGGTCTTTCCCGAAGTTAACAAAGACGGAGAATCTTTAGGCACGATTTGTAAATAAATTACTTTCCTGAATACGGGTGTGCATTTATGTGACCCAAATAAATCTCTCGGCGAAACTGAAATACATTAAAGTCACAGGCGTACTGTTTGCGATGTGACTCGAAATGTGTTTTCGTGACGTCGCAATTCTTTTAAAATTAAAAAGCGGAATATTAAAAGCACATAGTTGGAATATATAAAGAAATCAGATAAAAACAAAAATTGCAGTTGAGCAACCATGCTAAAACCACGGAATCCGGGAGTGCCTAACACCTTCTCCCGGGTTAACAGAATTCCTTATCCAGGTTTCTAGTTTTGCAGACTGTAATACAGAGTCGTAAATTTCCTCGGTTCGGGATTAAAACCGGTGACTTGGGACACCATTATTTTCCCAAGTGGCGACTCTGAATTAAATAAATTGATCCCGTTTCGATTGTTCTTTAATTGGAAAAACTCCCTCGCGCCCTCGCGGGTGCGGAAAAAGGAGGTGTGACAGTGGACATGATAATTTTTTTCATGAACCTCATATATCTAGATACGTAGATAATCACCCTATCGTCTTACATTAACACCGCAACAAGGCCTAGACGTGACACATTACAGTACATAGTGCAAGACCCTAAATCTGTACGCAACACCAATGTCGTGGTTGTAGTCAAAGCAGTCTTAAGCTTTTGAAATATCTCCTCACACTCCTCGGACAATCTGAAATGAGCACCCTTATGGGTCAATCTGGTCGTAGGTGCAACAATAGACATAAACCATCTATGAAACGATGGCAATATCTAGCCAAACCAAGAAAATACTAGATCTCAATAGCTGAAGGCGGTCTTAGCCAACTCTGCATTGCTTCAATCTTCTTCGGATCTACCTTGATCCCCCTCACTCGACACCAAATGACCCAAAAATGCCACTGAATCTAGCAAAAATTCACACTTTGAGAATTCTGCATACAACTTCTTTTCTCCCAAGGTCTGGAACATGATCCTCGGTTGCTACTCATGATCCTTCTGGATGCGGGAATACACCAAGATGTCATCAATAAATATAATGACGAAAATTCAAGATAGGGATACAATATAATTTTTATAGATGCATGAATATAGCTGGGGCATCTATAAGTCTAAATGACATCATAAGGAACTCATATTGACCATAACGAGTCCTAAAAGCATCATTCGAGATATCCGGATCCTGAATGTTTAGCTAATGATATCTTGATCGCAAATCAATCTTTGAGAACAGTGTGGCACCCTGTAGATGATCAAATAAGTCATCAATGTGTGGTAATAAGTACTTTTTCTTCACTGTAACCTTGTTCAATTATCATTAATTTATGCATAGGCGTATAGAACCATCCTTCTTCTTCATAAGCAAGACCGAAGCACCTCACGTTGATACACTAGATCGAACGAAACCCTTATAAAGAAACTATTATAACTGCTCCTTCAACTCTTCTAGGGCTATACAGAATAGTGGTATATAATAGGGTTGAGTGCCCGACAACAAATCAATACCAAAATCAATATTGCTATTGAGTGATATGTCCGTAAGATCAATCCTAAATACATCTAGATAGTCTCTCATTAGGGAATTGACTAAACGGTAGGAGTATCAACACTAATATCTCCCACAAAGACTAGATATGCATCACACCCTTTCTTAATAATCTGTTATGCCTTAAGGAATGACACAAACCTACTAGGAATATATTCCAAAGTACCCATACACTCTAACCCGTAGTAAATCTAGCATAGCCAATGTCACTGTCTTGGCGTGACAATCAAGAATGGCATGATAGGAGGCAACCAGTCCTTGTCCAAAGTAATATCAAAGTCTACCATACTTAGCAACAATAGATCATCTTTGGTCTCGAAACCACAAATAACAACTAAGCACGATCGACACACGCGGTACGACACACACGGTTAATAATAATAGAATCTCCTAGAGGCGTGGACACATAAATAAGAGAACTCAAAGAATCACGAGATATACCCAAATACAGAGCAAAGTAAGATAATAAATATGAGTAAATGGAGCCTTGATCAAGTAAGACTGATGCATCTCTATGACAAACCGGAACAATACCTATGATAATTGTGCCTGATACAACCACATCTATTATACCTGAAAAAGCATAACAACTAGCTTGACATCCCTTTCTAGGGCGACCTATACCCGTCTAACCTCTACCTCTAGCTGGTTGTGTAGGTGGAGCAGCAACTGAAGCAGTAACCATGACTTGACAAGTCTAAGGACCTTGTAGAATACGTGGAGCCTAAGGAGTCGGTAGAGGTGCACCTCTTTTGAGCCTTAGGCAGTCCATCATCATGTGACGAGTATCACCACACTTAAAACAAGCCGTCGGAGGACGTGGTTGTTGAAACTTGCTCAGGCTTTGTTGATTGGACTGACTGCTGAAAGCATCCCGTGCTATAAGTTCACTAGACAATAGAGGTGCATAATAGGCAACATAAGACTTGGGAGTAGCCAAAGTGCCACTAGAAGCTGGAGGTGTTGAATGAACTAGACTACTCATATTGCCACTACCATAACTGGTTGCGATAGGCATGGGCACCACTATATCCACCATAATCTCGAGGCCTCTTTGCCTCTCTTTTCTCTATCTCCCCACCCCGCATACTCTCCAATCTCTATGCAATATCTACCACTTGCTGGTATGGAGTATCCGTCTCCACCATTTGAGCTATGATGAATCTAATACCATAGTTGATCACATCGATAAATCTATAGGCTCGCTCTCTGATCGTAAAAACCAAGGCAAGTACATGTCTTGACAACTCACTGAATTTGATGGCATACTCTAACACGGTCGTAGCACCACAGCGCAGCTGCTCAAACTCTCGCACCATGCATCCGAAAGACTCTAGGAAACAAACTTCCTCAATAACATCTTTGAAAATTGAGCCTGTGAGTCAAGCTACATCTGTTGGGATGCCCTCTTCATAAGCCCGTCACCATTGATACGCTAGTCCCGACAGTTGAAATGTAGTAAAAGTAACCTTGCTCGTCTCCACAATACCTATGGTGTGGAGAATACAATGGCATTTTCTCCAGAAAGCCATGTGCATCCTCTTCGCCAAGCCGTTGAAAGTAGAAGGGTGGTACTTCTTGTACCTATCAAGTCTAAGCTCACCATCCTCAAATGTTGTTGTTTTTACCTCAAGCTGAATTGGGCCAACTGGTTGTATTGGTATAACCTTCAGGACCTAGTCAACATAGACTCACTACTCTAGGGTACGGGCTGCGGGAGTCTGGGATCCTCCCCAGCATGAGATGCGGCTAGTGCAAGTGGAATCAACCCCGCCTAAGCTAGAGTACCAAACATTCTCACGAACTATGCGAGGGTCTCTTGAAGTGCAGGGGTAACAACAGGCACCTCCGGTCCCCAACTAGAGCTATGGGTGGCTCCTCTATCATAGTATGGGCAACTGCTCTAGCTATAAAACTTGCTCCTCCTCGGCCTCTAGCCCGACCTCTCACTGCTTTAGAAGGGGCACGAGTGTCTGATCGTCAGATCCAGCGGTGCGTGTCTTTACTATATGTGAGAGAATAGAAAGAAAAGATTCAGAATTTCAAAGTCAACAATTCTCACGATAAGGAATCGGTGAAGTGAAGTTTCCTAACGGTTCCATAGCCTCTCGAAGATAAGTACATGCATCTCCATCCGATCCGCGAGACTCTACTAAACCTAATTATGACCCATAAACGCAATGAACCTAGGGCTATGTTACCAACCTTTCACGACCTTAAACTCCTTTTGTATGATATCGTGATGGCACCTAGTCTAAGACTAGTTAAGCCTAACATATATGAAGAATTAACAGAATAATAATAAAACTTCAAATTAAAACAAACAATTCTTATAAAAGGACTCTACAATACAACTGGAAATAACACCCCAAAATCTGGTGAGATCGAGTCATAAGTTCTACACGAGTATATCGAAACATCCCTAATACATCAGTATCTATAATAGGACTATGCAATAGAAACTAAGATAGAGGGTAACTCAGAGGCCTGCAAACACCGATAGGTATACTTTAAAGTCTTCGATCCAAGATCAACTCATGGATGAAGTACCTGGAAATAAGATATGCAGAAGTGTTGTATGAGTAAACCATAATGTACCTAGTAAGTATCAAGCTTAACCTCGATAGAGTAGTGACGAGGTTAGGTCAAGACACCAACTAGAATAAATAAAGAAACTGAAGAAACTGAACATGTATGGTATAATATAAAAGTGGAAACAAGGAATGAAATGATGAACATGTAAGGCCCCGTAAATTTTTTGTGCTTGAAACCTAGTAGCAGTGGTGTCATAGTCCGAATAAGGTGTTAGCTCGCCGCGGTTTGGACCATTGGTAGTGGTTTAAGTTTCAAAAATTGAAAGAATGAATTTTTCCAGAAAATGTCGATTCTGCGGTCAGGAACGATCACAGGTCTGCTACGCGGACCGCATTCTTACCGCAGAGTTTAAGAGAATGTTTTCCGAAAATTGTGTTGAAAATTTGGTCCAATATGCGATCGCATAATAGAACTGCGGACCGCAGATCCATCGCATAATTTCTTGAGAATTTTTTAGTGTCAAATCTGCGGTGCATTATGCGACCGCAGAACACGAATGCGGACCTCATTCTAGTCGCATATCGTAACAGAACATATGCATTTTTAGGGGCAATTATGCGGTCCACTATGCGAACCGCATGTTGATTCTGCGATCGCAGATGCGACCGCAGAATTGACTCGGCCCAGATTTTTATAAAATTTTGACCCGACTCCTTCTTTAATAAAACACCTCCAACCTTCATTTTTCTCATATTTTCTTAACAAAACTAGAGAGAAGAAAGAGGGATTCTAGAGAAAGAAGTCTACCCATCTTCAAAGAGTGTTTCTAATCATTTGGTCCGGAGGTTCCTAGGGAAAGTGTCATCTTTCCCAATCTTTAAAA